>JANLJB010028534.1:0-11188 GCA_026212285.1 Bursera cuneata | reverse complement strand
ATGGAGATTGTAAGTAATTCTTGCCATTTTCATGTCTTAATTTCACCTAATTGCATGATCCTAGGGATGGAATCCAACATATCCGTACTGCAGATGTCCTGTCTCGGCAGTACTTCGACCAGGGACAATTTAATGATGATATTTTTATGTATTAATTCTNTCTCACATCTATATTAATACAATACTCATCATAAGGACTTTTATCATATATATAAATAAATATGTAATCTAATTACAAACATTGATAAAAGTGTAATTTCCTTTTATTCATCTAATAAATATACAATTTAATACAGGTGATGCTCTGGGACATAAATATCCCAACAAGGAGGCTGTAACTCCGAGAAAAGGGAAAACAAACCAAAAAAAAAAAAAAAGTAATTATGAAAGTTTGATTAGGTATTTTATATGAGGGTAAGAAATGTATATTTCTGGTATATTCATAGATTTCTTAAATATAATTTATTTATTTAAGTTGGATTATTCTAATTATTAATTTTTTTTTTCAAATGGATAGATTTTTATTTCTATGAATACATGTGCATTTTACAAGTAAAGAGTATATGGGTTCATTTGTGATATGGTGTTTTCTAAGTTTTAATTGGTTAATGCACAAGTATGTAAGCAAATGGTTAAACACTACACTCGATGGCCACAATTTACATGATGGCGTCCTCGACTTGGCCAAAATTCTTATAAAAACGTGGATCAATATATATGTTTTATCTTCGTAGAAAGAGTTACAGAGTTATTATTGTGAGATAGAATTAAGAGAATTGTAGATAGTTCTTGAAAGATTACTGTAATTTTCTTTGGTGTTTCTTTCGTAATAAAGAATTATTCGTGCTTTTCCTGTAAGCATATTACCAAATTATATATATATTGTCTTTCTTTATTATTATTGTTGTTGTTATTGGGGTTTGATTGTGGTAAATTTATAGTTCTTTGACTAAAAAGTACCAATTTGATTAATCAGTAAATTACTATCGATAAAATTATATAAGGTAAGAATCATAATTCTCTCCATATTATATTAATATTGTTTTCTTATATAAGGTACAAATTGATTATGTTACATTAAATTAATCACAAATCAATCACTTTACATCTAGTAAGATTAATTTCTCACCTAAGTAATTAATTATCATCATAACTTAAGATGAAATTGTAATAATAACAACAGTTCATTATTGCACTAGATTATATGTAGAAATTTAAAATATTAAAAATATAAAGAACATATTTGGACGAAGCATTAAGTGATAAATGCATAGGTGATAAAAAAAAAAGATTATTATAAGTGGTTAGTGCACATAAGATAATCTTAGATGTGGGTTATAATTGGTTTAAAATAGAATTAGGAATCAATTAAATAAAATTTGGATTGTGTTAATAAGATAAGAAGATGGTGTGTTATCTATTAAGGAAGAGATAAAAGAAAAGGCTGATGAAGTAATACTATTGAAAAGTGATTGTATTAATGTTATCAGTAGGACTGCATTTATTAACATAATGATGTACTTAAAGCACTTGGGGACTGCGTCAGCATCAATTTCGAAACTGTAAAAATGGCAAAAATATTGCTTGAAGGAATTACACAAACCATATATGCTTCATTGGCCCTTTATGTTTTTCAAATTATAAAGGGAAAAACAATACAAAAGTCAGTTTATCTCATACAAAAGTTGCGTTACAACTATATGAATGTGTAAGTACTTTCAACAGAAAATATTGGCTACAATATAAGAAAATATAATATCAAGTTGTAGCCAATTATATCTACCACTTAATTTATGAGCCCCAGACAAATTGAAAAGTCTTTACTCATATCACATCTAAATATACAACTAACATTGATATCCTAAAACTTAATTTCTGTTAGTTATATTTAACAGTGCGAAAAACTTAAAATAAATATATAACATCCCTCTGATATATCTAAAATTACAAACTCACCCTATTAATAATAAAGTAATATAAAGATCCCTATTTTTTATAATCATTTGAAACTAACTAACTTTGTCAAAGTATTATTAATATTTTATTTACTAAAATAAAAAATAATATAAAATCCTGAAAAAATTTATAAAAAATAATAAAGATATATTTCATATAATAAATAATTTTTATAAATTTAAACAATTACTAAACAATTTACTAAACAATTTACTAAATAATTTACTAAATAATTTCTCTTATTAAAATTATTTAGCTTTTATTAAATTATTTACCAAAATTTATTTACTTAATTTAATAAAATTATTTAGTAAATAAACTATATTTTTATTATTTTAAATTTATCAAAATTATTTAGTTTTTAGTAAATAATTACGTGCTTAATTTATTAAAATTATTTGGTAAATTATTTAAATTTATAAATATTATTTAGTAAATTAAATATATTTTTGTAAATTCTTATAATGTTTTTAATTATTAAATATTTTATATTATTTTAGTAAATAAAATATAGATAACGCCCTTATAATCAAAATGGTGAATTTGTTATTTGTGAGTATATCAGAGAGATGCTTGTGTTTTTATCTTGACCTTTTACTGTAGTCCTGTTAAGTATAACTAACGGAAACTAATTTTTGGGATATCTATATTAGTTTTTTATTTAATTTTTTAGTATTTCTAAGGTCAAAAGTAAATATCCCAATTAAAAAACCCGATAACTAAAGGGGGTTGTATTTCCTGGCACATCCAATAAGATGCTTTTCCCATTGCCCTTTCTTCGCTAGAACTTAGAACTGCATTTTTGCTGTATCTGGATATAGGACTAAAATAATATAAAATATTTAAAAATTAATAAAAATATTATAAAAATTTACAAAATATATATATATATATATATATATATTTAATTTATTAAATAATATTTATAAATTTAAATAATTTAAATAAATTAATATGTAAATTATTTACTAAAAACTATATAATTTTGATAAATTTAAATAATAAAAATATATTTTATTTACCAACTAATTTCAGTAAATTAACCAAATAAATTTTAGTAAATTATTTACTAAAAACTAAATAATTTTAGTAAGATAAATTATTTACTAAATTTTTTAAATTTACAAAAATTATTTAGTATATGAAATATATCTTTATTACTTTTTTTTATAAATTTTTAAAGATTTTATATTAATAAATAAAATATCGATATTATAATATTAATTAGTTTTAAAGAATTTTAAAATATATGAATCTTTAGATTATTTTATAATCAATAGGATGAGTTTATAATTTTGGATATACAGAGAGTATTTATCTTAAATTTTTATTATAGTATTATTAAATATGATTAATAAAAATTAAATTTTAAGAGGTCATTAATAAGATGTGAGTAAAGATTAAATATTCCTTTCTTAATGCTTAAACATTGAAGACTAATAGAAGACATTTGGTCCACCCCTTCTAGTGTCACGTGCACTTTGATTTGGAGACTAGAAACTGGTTGCTTCAACATAAAGATTACAGTATGGAAGGGTAGAGATATTTTAAGTCGAGTCTTCAAAATGCATGCACCTGTCAGAACGATAATAAATATTTATTATCAAATATTTATTTTTAAAAAAATGAATGATCATTGCTCAAAGTAAAATGAGTAATTATCAATTATCAATTATCACTTTCACTTTTTGTTTGAATTGCAATTATATAAAATTTTTATTCTTTTTTTATCATCCTTAAATTTTTTAAAAATTATTTTTTAGGTCCTTCAATTATATTTTCTATTAGTCAATATTTATTGATCTTTCATATTTTAACAATTTTATTATTTTATCCTTATTAATAAATATAAAAAGAGATTAATTTTTAAAGAATAAAATTGAGTTAAATGATTAAATTACCATTGATATAAGTAACAATATTTTATTATTATTATATTTTAGTTTCTGACGATACAACAGTTTTAACTTGGAATATTTTTTAATGAATTCAATCGATTAACTTACTGGAAAAATAAATTCAATGAGTCATTGTCATCTCTAATTTGTTATATTAACTACTATCTTCATTGGCTAAATTATCAATTAATATTAATTTTTGAAATATCTATCCAGCCAATCCAATATCTACATATGCTTTCTTGATTATTTAATTATTACCAAGTTGCAATGAATAAATATAAATTTAAAAAATTATGAAAGAATAAATATTTCCATTCTACCTAGAAAATTAATAATATTCAGGAGATGATTGAATGAGTATAACAATTATTACTTTTCTAGGTAATACATTTAACAATAGAAACTGAATATTTTGTCTTTTATTATTTCTATTTTCTTTTTAGTCTATTCATGATGATAAGTATTTCTCATATACCTTATAAAATGAATTGAGAGATTCTCCAATGGAATGATCTCATTGTATTCTCATGCTTATCCGGTACATTTATTTAATATAAATTTGATAAATTTAACCCATAAGATATTAGAAATTAAAGAAGAGAAGTTGAAACTAAGTAGAAATATCAATTTACCTTTTAATCTGATGTTAACTGATGAAAAATATAATTGAATAACTTGAGAAGAGATTTTTTGAAAACTTGGGAATGATAAAAAAAAAAAGAGTAAAAGTCTCATATAAATAAAATTTAAACAAAAAATAGGGATAGTGATTGATAATTACTCAAAGTAAAATCAGTAAAAGATAGTATGATCTCTTTCTTTATTTTTATAGTTAATTTATTTTTTAAAATCAATAAATAAAAAATACATATTAAAATTTATAGATGGAAATTGTTTCAACATTACGGGAAATTAACTAAAAAAATACATATTAATTTGGTTGGGCCATGTTAGGAAGGCCAAGCCCATGGAATATTACAATCTTTATCTTTTTTATTTTATGTATTTATATACTAAGGCAGTCAGTCTTAGCATGAAATTAACAAGTCTTGACTGTTGTAGCGTTACTTTACTCATCTGAAGACTCTCTCATCAGTGGGTGTTCATGGCTTCTTCTTCTTCCACCGCTCCTCAAATGAAGCATGATGAGACCAAGGAACGGCACGGCCATGGGATACCAGTTTTCTATCAAGTAGATCCATCCGATTTAAGGAACATAACTGGTCTTTAAGGATGCATTTGTTGGGCTTGAAGGACGCCTTAAGGGGAGTTCAGAGATGCTGCATAGATTGAAGACTGCTTTCACTGAAGCAGCCAATTTTTCTGGCTTTGATCCAAAGGCGTACATGTAATTTTCCACTCTTTTTACAGTACTTTTTATTTGTTTTTTTTTTTTTTTAAGTGTGCTATATTAGGTTTTTTATTTTTTATTTTTTTAGCACTGAAAGTATATAAAAGTAGAATCTTGAACAAATAAAAGCTACTGATTACACTAGTAAGTAAAAAATTAAAATAAAAACAAATATGATTTTATTTGGCCAGCAATGATTTCACTACTTCTGTTTGGTGGTTATCAGTCTCCTATATCCCACATCGGCTGTTTTGCACCTCTAATATCACTATATAAAACATATCTGCGACTCACTTCATTGTAGGGCGAGGTAGCGCTGTCCTGTAGTCCAAGTGGAGGCATGGGGGTGATGGAACGGTCAAGCCCGTTAAATTATACAGGCCACTAAGTTATACACTAAGGGTCCGTTCTTTGGTTGAATCATTTAAATTTAAATTTTTATTATTCTAGTATTGTAATTTAACAATTATAATCTTTTCTATTAACATTATTATTAAGTTTTTTTTTTGGCCCTTTATCAGAGGTAAGAGTTATTCTTAAGCTAACTAGTTTTAAGTTCAATAAGTTATGAATAATATTATATATTCCTATTATCTTATTAAAATGACATAAAATATTCTTTCTCCATGTGGCTTGAATGTAATTTTTCTGTTTCACTTTGATTAACCCATTTAAATTTAAATTTTTATTATTCTAGTATTGTAATTTAACAATTATAATTTTTTCTATTAACATTATTATTAAGTTTTTTTTTTTGGCCCTTTATCAGAGGTAAGAGTTATTCTCAAGCTAACTAGTTTTAAGTTCAATAAGTTATGAATAATATTATATATTCCTATTATCTTATTAAAATGACATAAAATATTCTTTCTCCATGTGGCTTGAATGTAATTTTTCTGTTTCACTTTGATTTAGGCCATTCGTTACTTTGTTTTGGGCCTTTCAATTTGTCAATCCTTTTAAGCTTTGATTGTTTTTTATTTGAGTCCTAAAATCTTTTTCTAAACCTCATTTTAAGTACAATTTATACAACAGTTTTAATTGAAAAATAAATCTTCTATAACTCCAAAAGTACCATTTTCTTAAATGTTTTACCATCAAAGAATTTATGAGGTTTGAAGTAATTAAGTTGAAGAAATATGTGTAGGCTGATTAGTCTTTGCCGTCGGATGGGAAGAAGCATGGATAAAATGGGCAACTTTTTTTTATCCTTCCTTTTAAAGAACATCCTATGAATTTGATTAAAAAAAAAAAAAAAAAAAAAAGAAGATGAAGAAGAAGAATAATTACATCTTTATTTTATTTTTGTTATAAATAATAATAATAATTATTATTTTTATTTCTGGGAAACTTATGCCATGCAGTGTGAATGTATTTGCTTCAGCCATCGAGCCAAAGCTTACCAACATTATAAGGTTTGGTTACCCTATTGCATTCCTTCTCCTATTTTATGGATTGAACTTCTGGAGTGGTGCGGTAACATTAACGCACGGTTGATTACTGTTGGATAAAGATTCTAAATCCAATTGGAGTTGCTTTTCATGTGGTGAGGAATTAGAATTATATTTCATTCACTTTATTGAAGTTCAGCTGATTAGTGACAGGCCTGCATGGGTTCGAAAATATAGGGTTTGGATAAAATTTATGAAGCTGAAGGAACTTTTTAACTATTTTAGATACATTTTATTACATTATGATCTTATTTTTACGGCTTTGTTGATTAGCCAAACTTTAGAAAGGAGGATGAATCTTTTTCTTGAAATAATTTATTAGTTGTTTTTTTAATTAAAATTAATTTGGTATTTTTTGATAGGCATTTAAATCAAATAGTGCCAGTAGAAAATCTGCGCCATGTGAAGCTGAGTACAGAAGAAATCACTGCAAGGAGGTTTGTGCTTCATTTTCGGATTTATTCAAATTTTAGTTTTATATTTTATGGAATTAATTGCGTTTTCTTTACTTGTTTGGTTATTATAAGATGTACGGTTGGAAGGAATTATATATCTTTTCGAAAATTTCGTCAGCTATTATATTATGATAAGGTTCATTTTGAGAGTGCTTTCATTAAAAAAATACACTTTCGTGTAAATGTGCTTTTTAGAAGCACCTTAAAGTGCTTGAACGCTAAAGCACTTTTGAAGAAGAAGTACCATTCAAGTGCTTCTTTAGAAACTATTGGAAGTGCTATTTTATCACAGCAAATTACTTTTTTCAGTTTAGTTGAAAGCCACAACGTAGACGCGGACAATTTTCACTATTTAAATTATCTAGTAAAGACAATCATGTGTCAAATTTGAGTCCACTTAAATTATAGGTTTATAAATATGCTGCATTGTCTAAAGAAGAATGGGAAGAACAATGCAAGCTTTGGCCAACATTATATCATCCACCAACCTAGTAAGCTCTGAATCTTCTTTTTAGAGTATTTGTTATTATTTTTGAAGAGCACAATTGATATTTGGGATTCATTACTCTTGTTCTTGCCAAGATTATAATTTTTTGAGAAGTATCTTAGTTTTGTTCGTGCCAAGATTAGAATTTTTTGAGCATCTTAGTTTGCCTTTTCCAAATGCGGATATATTTTGGAACATAATCTTTATTAATGATTTTTTGTGATGTTTTAACTGGATTTTGAAATTCGCTCATTTTACATTTTACAGCAATATAGATGGAATTACTGGATTTAGTGAAGAGGGCTCACAATCAGTTCTTGGCTTCATGAAATTTGCTGTTGAGTTGGCAAAATCTGGCGATGATTCGGTAACTATTTTAATATCTTCCCATGAATTAATTTTTTCTTATTCATCTTTTTGTAGATTGTGCTCTTTCTACTTCAATCTATTGGTAGAAATTTTCCATTTTACTTCAAAAGAAATTTTATCTTTTGTAGTTGCTTTATAGGCTTTATAAGCAACAGATGCCATACCTATTTCTTGAAGGGTATTCTGATGCTTATCAAAATTGTATAAGAGAAGGGTTAATTCCAACACAATCATGGATAAAATTGTATAAGAGAAGGGTTAATGCGCACAAGTAAGGCGACCCACGACTGATGGGATCCTTGCGCACAAGTAAGGCAATCTAAAATAAACCATAAGTCCCCTCGCATTTTCGTACACTCAGACAGGCCAATTCGGGGTCCATCCACGTGATCCGTACTCACGTCAAACCTCACTTGCGCGTCCATCATCGCACATGTGTATTTCTGTTCCTATTGCCATACCACAATCATACACATATGGCATACCTATCTCTTATGTATCTCACTCGTGTCTCATCCATGCCATCACATACGTCCACCCACGTATTGTTTTTAACTCGACCATCCACTCACACCTGCAGGCTCATATATAAATATGTGGATACGTCATGTATCTCTCATATCCATTTACTTTCGATCAGACTACTACATGCCTGTTGTCCATATCAGCTCCCACTTGACTACTTTATCATACATATACCATTCGATCCCATGACTATTCACTCATTTATGTAACATGCGATCACACACATGTGACATGTATCTCGTCTATAACATTATGCAAGTACCCTCATGTGCCGTCTATGTCTCGTGTGTCCCATCACTTGTGATTGACACATGCATTTCCCATGTTACACCTATCCCGTAACACACGAGCATTGTATTACCTGTTTTCGATCCATCTCATTACACATGTACGTCCGTTTATGGTGTCTCATTTGTCTCACCATACACTCTCTTGTCCACGTCGGACGTACACTTCGGCTACCCAATCATCCGTGTTATACCCATTCCATGTCGTACCGCCAATTACGTACATTCGTACTCTAATCGTACCATCATGTATCATCATACATGGTTTCCACAATCTGTAATCCACTCCGGGTTCACACTCCGGTGACACAATCATGCTCTGCCCGATTCTCGATTAATTGCTTATTTTCGTCAAATCATACACGCATCCATAACGCTTCGATCCATCATTCCATCTATATCCTATTCGTTAATCATACACATTCTATTTCCTAAGCTATGACAATAATGTAAATCTCATGCACGTTTAAAACGAAATAGAAATGTACAGTTAAAAACCCCTACTTCGATATCTATATCATAGCTTTCAGACCTCCTCTCTCTCTTTCTCATCTGTATCGTGAATCCATGTGTCCTGGGAGTCCCGGATGAGTCCTCGGAGTCACGGGATCATACACATACGAAACTGGAATCGGGGGTTAAAATGATATTTTACATCTTAGGGGTATTTTTGTAAACTTATAGACTATTTAGTTTATTTTTAAATTAACCAACTGGGGGTGAGATTGTTAACCTAAAAACCCTTGGGGGTCTTGATGTAAAATACATGATAGGGTGTATTTGTCAAGTTCCAAAGCTGAAGGGGTTGTTCGAAGGGGTGCAGGTCCCAAAGCCTGAAGCTGCAGTGGGCTGCTAATATTTTCTAGCAGAAGCCGTGATTCACGGTCACTCGTCGGAGAACATGATCGACGATGAACCGCGGCAAATGCCCACCACAACCATCGAAATTGTCTCGACGAGTTGAGTTCAACGACACCGGTGGTGAGGTGAGACGGCGGTCGGATATGGCAGATCGGTAATGTGGAAGCCGAACGATTTTTGCCTTTTTCTGACGATCTAGGCCATGGACGGTCAATCGAAGACCACTTCTAGACTCCTCCGATTGAGAGGAAGGGATCCTGACCAGTGGTGCAGGCTGTCGATGGCGGAGGAGGGAGATTGAATTCTGGTAACTTAAACTTCACGACCCGATCTACGTGTGTTGCCTGTGTTAGACAGGGAAACAGAGCCCACCGTCGAGATCTGCAAACTGAGGGCTTTCTATTGCCGCCAACTACGAGCCCAAATACGTCGAGAATATGAACGGTCGTCAGAGATAGTGATTTTCGGTGACCATGGGTGTTTTTGTAGATTTCTGAATGTTTTGGGCTCTTATGTTTATGTAGATTTTGGGATTCAGGGGCTATCGTAAATTCTCAAACCTTCTGAATTTCATAAATCCTATCCCAACATCCCAAAATCTCAGTACCAACCCAAATATATTTGTTTCCCACTCAGGTGACCTTTAAAATATGAACATCGGGCACTAAGGACAAAAAATTCATGAGCCTATGTGAAATTACGTTTTAGTCAAAAAATTTGAAAACTCCCGAATACTTCCAAATTCTTATATACGCGATGTCATCACGTCCGTGTCATCCCATGTACGTCAAAAATACATTGATTGGTTTATGATTTCTAACTTTGAAATCTTTCACTTACACCCCTAAACCACTGTTTCAAAAATCTGGGTTGTTACAAGGCTATGAATAAAATAATAATGGAACATTTAAAGACAACCTTTATAAAATAAAGTAATGATAAATGGAAATGAGCAAAAGTAAATAAGGAATAAATGATTAAAACTTACAAGATTTATTGAAAATGCTGAATGTTTGGTAAAGTGTTTTTGTTTAAACATTGTTTAATATTAGTAATTTTATTAATTATTTCGGTAGAGTTAATAACTTTGGATTTTGCTTTAGATTTAGAATTTAGAATCCTTCTAATTGTAGACGCCATCTTAATCTAACTTAACAATTCAAATCCTAATTCTTCTTTGGGGGACAAGGCTAGTTACGAGAATACCAGTGTCACACCCCAAAACTCAAAAGCCTTAGGGCATGATTTTTTTTTTTTTAAAGCCTTATTAAATAAAATACAAACTTAATCATAATAAGCGGAAGTCTAACAAATACAAATAATTCCTTAAGCAAGGATTTTCACATAAATAAAGTTCCCAGACATGACAAACTGTGTCATACACTTCAACTTCTAAATCAAAATTCAAAAGGTTTTACAACCTAGCAAAACTTAACAAAATGGGAACCAAGTAAGTCAAAGGAACTAAGGGAAGATCCAAAGTCGTTATGCCAAAATGCTCCAATGAAAAACTATAGTCAATCACCTGAGAATCACAATAAACTA
>JANLJB010028533.1:0-10541 GCA_026212285.1 Bursera cuneata | reverse complement strand
AATTTTTTAGGGGATAAGTGTTAGTTTAGTAAAAGTGTGGGGTTAAGTGTTTTCTTGAGATCTAATTGGGGGGTCAGAGTAAATTCCCCAAAAGCTATAAAAAAAAAAATGCAATATGGCTTAAATTGGTGAAGGAAACAAACACTTGATAATTGTATTTGAAACATAAGCAATAAACCAAATTATAATAACACATAGACAACTTTCTTCGCCGTTTGCCTTAAGAGAGCTAGAACACAATGCAATTACTAATAATGTGGCCAAAAAATGCCCAGATTGACCCCAGTCATGTAATATTGAATTATTACAAACACATTATTCCTTCCAGTTCCACAATATAAGATCTGGGTAATGCTCCATAAGACCCTTCACCATACTCAACTCAAGCAGCTAGCTCTTCACATTCTTGCCTTAGCAATCACCACATTTCCTTCATCAATGTTCATAGCTCCTGGTCTTGTCCATGTTTCCTTGAATTGCTCCTCAGTCACTCCTGCAAAAGCAATGGCAACAAAAATATATCAAAAATGTTTTTTAATTAATTTTTTTCTAATGAACATTCTATCAAGTTAAGAAGATTGATACAGAACGGGTTGACTTGCCTTTGCCCATAGCAGCAGTGGAAGAAATGCCTCCCTGGACAGTCTTGAGGTACCTATCATAATAGTTTGCACCAGACCATTTTTGATGAGCAAGTGTGTCAACTCCATTGTTCCTTTCTTCTCTCTGGATCCTCTCCACATAAGCCAACATACCTCTCCTAGCATAATCTTTAGCAAATGTGTCGATCACAAGGGCATCAGCATGGAAGCCACCAAGTGTTATGAACTGCCAACAGTAACCCAATCTTGCTATTCTTGGAATGAAATCCCTCATTTGTTCATCTGTCATTCCTGATGCATCCCAGTTGAATGAGGGTGAAAGATTATAGGCCAACATCATCTCTGGGTGCATTGATTTCACGCCATCCGCAAAGTTGGTGCATTCAATCATGTCTGGGCTGGAGGTCTCCATCCAAATAAGATCACAGTGAGGAGCAAAAGCCCACCCGCGAACAACTGCTGCCATCACTGACCCTTTGAACCTGTAGAATCCTTCTCTTGTTCTGGGCAAGTCCCAGTCCCAGAAGAGATTCTTAAGCCCAAATCTCTCCGCAATCTCGCGACCTTGCTCATTGGAAAGGCACTTCTCATAGCTAGAATGGTTCATCCACTCGTTCACTCTTCTCCTCTTCTCATCCTCACCAATGTTCATACTCTTGATTGCATCAGTAACACATTCAGAGAATGTCTTTAGCTGTGCCACTGCCAGCCAATTGTCCTCAATGGCTTGAAGTTCAGCTCCTGTTTTGCCTGCAGCCATTGCTTCGGATAACATAGTAGCCAAAGCTTTCCCTCTAAGATTTGGATTAGTCGCACCAAGAATGAACTGATGGTCTCTAGTGTCCACATTGGTTTGGATCAAAGTAGCTGCAACTGCATCGGTCCTAGCCACCAACACTGTCTCCACCCCCATAACATCAAACTGCAACCTTGCAGCCACAAGCCTGTTGATGTGTTCGCTGACTGCAACGAGAACCTTACCAGCCATGTGACCACATTTTTTAGTCACTGACGATTGATCCTCAATGTGGACACCAGCAGCGCCACGCTCAACAAAAAGTTTGCAAAGCTTAACAGTTGCTGTAGTGCCACCAAACCCTGTGTCACCATCAGCTATAATTGGCTTCAGGTAATCAACATAAGGGGTTCTAGCCCTCTCTTCACGGCTCATGCTCATTCGAGCCTCCTTTTGTTTTCTATCATGGTACTGTTGCGCAAAGAAAAGATGTTCAACTTTGTTTGGAACAGTGTCATAGGGGTAGTCAGCGAGGTCTGGGCCTGGTTCATTGGTGGAGGTGTGGGTGGAGGAGCACTGCCAACCGGAGACATAAATTGTGTCCAAGTGCTTGGCCATCATGGCCACTTGGACAGGGTCAAGTGCACCAAAAGTCCTGGAAGCAGTGCCATTGGCTTGGTGATTTTTGAGAGTTCTCCACAGCTTTTTTGCCATCTCGTTAGAGCCATAGCTTTGGTGAAGGGTCCCTCGGAGAGCCACAACATCTCTTGCTGAATAAGGTCTTCGGGTTAGCTTGAATCTCTCAGAGTTCCACCATGCTTGCACCTCTACAACTTCTGCTTCAAATCTCCCTTCTTCTTCCATCATCTGCTAAAAAGGATTCTCGCTCATTATTAACTACACAATATTAATATTGTTAACATGAAATTTCTTTTTCAAGAACTTAAATATCTGAAAACGTTGCCTATACTAGCTATTACAGAAGACAAAATTAAGCTCTAAACTTACGTTTTTAAATTTTATATATGCTTAATTGATTAGCATAAAATGCTTCATAATTGAATTTTCTCCGACCACTTTAAAGATAAATATACTAAAAACTATAAAAGATTTTGTCAATCTATTCATAAGTTCACTCTTAATAGGCCTTTGAATACATACATAAAAGATCTTTAAATAATAAATTTTTTTCAGCGTTATATAAAAATACTAGATCACAAAAGTAAAGACTTAAGAAACATTTTACTATGATGTTAGTTTAACAGTTGGGACAACTAGACCAGCAGAAACGCATGCATGCAGAAGAACAAGACCAACAAAATTATGAAAGGAAAATATAAGTTAGGCTACCAAGAATGTTAATGGTTTATTGGTTGGTGTGTAGTCCAAAAACATAAAATAAATTAGAATAAGTGCGCCCTGTCTATTAAGAAAAAGAATTCTTTCAGTCTGGTTCTTGACAGACAGAGAGAAAGAATGAAAGAAAGGTATTTTTTTTTTTNAAATATAAGATTAAGCTGGATATGAACTTTGAGTATGACAGAACAACCCATTTAAGGGAGGGGCTCAGCAATGTCATTTTGCAAAAGCCAGGGGCTTCTTGTAGTTTAATAGGAATTTTGCAAGTAATATGAAACTGAACCTTCGAAGAGCAGGTAGAGTTTAACATTGTATAATTAACATATTAAGCAAAAACTATGCTAATCCCTTGCATACTTGCAAGCACATCTAAGAATAAGAAGAGCATGAGTCCATAATCCATGAGTTGAGCTCTACTTATCAAATTTCTAAGTAAGACACAGAATCAAAGAAAGATCTAAAGAATAAGCTTTAGAAAATAGAATAAAGACTTGATAGTTATTCAGAGGCTTTACCATTGAGGGCACTGAGAAAGATGCAGCCATGGTAGAACTTTGTTTTTGTAGAAAAGCTTTAGAAAAATGTATGTACTCTTAACAACTAAGAGAAGCTCTTAATGCAAAGGCTCCAACAAGCTCCCCAATTTATAACAGAAGGTGGGTTGTGAAGATAACAATTATAGATGCCCTTGTGGATAAGAAAAAAACAAATACCAAGAAAAAATTCTACTGCGCTTGCTTCTCTCATTTATATTTATCTTGGCATCAAGCTACCTTTTGTAATAAATATATATTATAAATTTTGCATGCCATTGTTATCTTGATCAGAAAGTGAGTGAAAGTTGTCCCCCGGGAGCTGCAGTTGGAGGCACGTAAGGTGATGGCACTATTCTTCTCCAACTATCCCGTGCCACCGCGCTTGCATTTGTCTTATTTCGTTTACTGCTTGTCATCTATTAATTATATTTTCATATCAACTTGCTATATATGTAACCGATAAGATCAGTTTTTCTGTTTCTCTTTGTACATATAACGTCGTTTAACTACCGCACTTACTATTTTGAAACTCTAGCATATTACGAGCAAATACAATGTACAGTTAACGAGAAAGATTGAGCAAATAGAACGTATAATTTGTACAAGCTCACTCTTACTAACAATTTTTGAAATATTTGTAATGGGATTTTTCCTATACATAAATGTAATATAATTTTGCAGCGAATTATAGTCCCAATGAACAGTAAAGTTGTCCTGTCCCGAGAGTGGTTCTGCTTCTAAAGACATAGCAAGATCGAGCACGATTGGCATCTAAATCTTGAACCCAGTTCGATATTGAACAGTTGGGCACAAATTAAAAGGAAAAATAAAAAAGAACATGCCGGAATCCTGAAACGTATGCTGAGTCCTGGTCAAATTTGTCCGCTCAAGGAAATTAATGAGGTCAAATATTATTACAACAAAAATGTGATGCAACAATAATAATAATATCCTTCAATTAGGGATATATCTTACGCTCTGGGAAAGCTGATAATGTAGCCGACATCCTCCATTCGGTTAAGAAGATGCTCAACGACTCTAAGTCACAAGCATCTGGCCGTCGAAAATGGAACACGTAAGCAAGCTAAATGGATAAAACTAAGAAGACATCAAAGTGTAAGTAGTTTAATAATGAATTAGTGGTCATCCCTTGAGGGTTTGATTGGGGAGACATGGTGGTTGCAGAGAGATGACGACAGAAGCGGTTTCAAGGGTTCCGAATTGGGACTCCCGAGGAAGATTAAGATAACCCTATCCCTAACCAACTCAATCTCATGACTCTCAGTCTCACATCCAAGCTGGCTACTCTATCCTCAACTTATGATTCATCAGTCCTACCACTGCAGTGTTTGATAATTAAAAAATGAAAAAGGTCCTACAACGGATGATACTTATCTATTAGTGCATGTATGTTATTAACTTAGATTGGTGGTTTACGTGCATGCCAATATTATTGGTAGTTGAGATTATGGATGTTATGCTACGATATTAGTTAGAGGGTTTGATTGGAAAGTGAGATAACTCTTGTTCTTGGACGATTCTGAATTTACAGAAAAGAAGGAAGGTGGATGGCGTTTGATATCAAATAATTCTGAGAAAATTAATATATAGAGGAAGAAGGAGGTTGTTGATTGAGAAGTGAGCATGGGAGCTGGGGCTGGCGAAAGAGAAAGCGGTCCTGAAATGCTGGTAGAGAAAGACAGGGTAAGGTATTTTACCATTTAGCATTTCGAGGAGTAGATTCATCTTTTTCTCACATGTCTTTCAACGCATCTCATTTTCTATATTACACACATTTCTATGAGGCTCTACCCACAAACATTTTCTATGATAAAATTCCATCATTTAACTGTGAAAAATGGGTATTTGGATTTTTGTCAAACTAATTCTTTTAACGAATAAAATTCAATACCTTTACCTTTGTCTAGAGTCCAGTGGATATGAGCTGCAGAAGGCTTCTATTCCATGTACAATAGGTAGAGATGAGAGCATCGCAGTTCACATAATAATCTTTGAAGACCCTCTTCTCCCTCTTTCTCAATAACCAAAATACTTAACACTTCCTCTTTTGATCGTGAATTTAAAATGTTAGAATTTCGTTGAAATTGTAGTCAATTTCCATCTGATATCCACATGCCTTCCATCCGAGTATCATATCATATAAATGAACATATGCTGTAAGGAACTCCCAAAGGCTTGCCTAAAGCATCAACTCTTTCGTTCTCACAGACAATACCTAGCGCAAGTTTAAGGAAATTCAAACTTGTAGGTTGCCAACTTTCAAGTTTAGGCATTTGCTTTCTTTTGATTGGAAATGTCTCACATTAATCAATGAGATCTTAGATTAGTTTATAAAGCAGATAAACGCAGAGTGTCATACTAATACTATCATAAAAAAGCCGACTGAAAACCCAGGTGAATGAAGAACGTTATCAAAAAAAATCATAACCAGAAAGTTTCAGATTTATAGATTTGTGCAGCACATCTATTGGAGGAAGTCTTCCTATTTGCTAAAAAATCTAACAAGATTCCTAGGATATTTCAGTAATTTATATTTTAAATATTTTTTAATTGTATAAAGTTTAAAAAGTGAGACTTAATAAGAGTTTAAGTAGGGCTCAAATAAGAACACTTATTTACGAGGGCAAAAATATGTGCTGTTACCTGAAATGGGTTCAATAAGATATTTTAAATTAGCTTATAAGATTTAAGTTCCCTCAATTAAGTAGACAAGTTTTAAGTAAAACATATGAGTTCCGAAAGCAAATCTCAGATGATAAAAGACTTATGTGTAATACCTAAAATGGACATTATTTATGTGATTTGGTCTCGGATGATATAATCCAAGTAATTGACAATAAAATTATAAAAATTTAAAAGAATTAAAACAGGGATTTGATGAGATAAAAAGTGGGGCTGAGTGAAACAACTTTCGATTAATGTATAAAGTTAAAATAATAGTTGGGGATCTTTCAAAGCAAACTTCGGGCATAATATCTATATAAAATATTAGTTATTCATCTCATTTGTTTAGATAGTTAATGAAGTGATATTATTAAATATAATTTTTTTTTAAATATTAATAATTAAATAAATAAGATTAATGACTATACTTTAAAAATATTATATAAAAAATCTTGCATTCTTAAAATAATAAGTAATAATTAAATAGAATTTTTTCGATCCATTTTTTCGTTTTCCCTCTATTCGCAAATCAGCGTTTTACTTTAGAGAGCAGGCCGCTGTTATTTTTCATTTTTGTTGGGCCAGTTGGGCTCATTCAGTGTTTGGGCTGACTTGCTCAATACCGTCGGCCTTCGATTGGCATGGACATTTAAATATCCATCCTTTGCAACATGATATTCTCAATTTAGTCACGTTGTGAATTACTTGGTGTACAAGAGAGAGTCAGCAAGATGTAGGGAAGCAGAAAACGACCCATTACATTCTACCTAAACATGAAACTGAAACGTGAATTTAATGACAAAATATAGGCAATAAATAAATAAAAGAAGGCAGATTGGCAATGCGGTAATCTATCATACATCATAATCGTCTCCATGCTATCCTCTACGATCTCCACTTACCTTGTACTCGTTTGTAGTTCTTATTTCTTAGCTTAACAATCTTGCAATTAGATACCCGTCTTGTAGCTGATTTGCGCTTATTGATATAGACAACTGAACAAGTGCAAACTGTGCAATGATGAAAAAGCTTTTAGAAAGTTGTTATGTTAATTTTCATTTGACTGTTCATTCTATCTGAGAAGATGGTAATCAAGAGACCAAGCAGCTGAAACATTAAAAGATAAAGAGATGACATCAAGAAAAGTCTTCATGTCTTGGCCATAAATGCCTTTGCATTTTAGAGTATGGTAGCCTCATTTTTTTTCGACGTCAGAACTCAGAAGACAGGAAGAAGCCTATCAGCCTGTCCTTTCTGTTCTCTGTTACTTCTGTACTGTACAACTATATTAATGTATGTTCGAGCGTCACTCTGTTCTGTTCCAAGGCATCGAATAGTAAATTGTTGTCCGGTGAGCCATTGTAATATTACTCTACACTACACTAATATTACAAGTACAGTACATGATCCAAACTGGAGATTGTCAGAGAGAATGTACAGGGAGGATTTTTAAATAATGACAAAAATTCTCAAAATTTCTGGGACCATTGCATTCCAAACTTGGCTATGAAGAATTTAATATTGCACAAGCACAGCCGTGGTTTGCAGAAAATTAATAGTATATCTGCAAAAGCCATGTAATTTATATGTATATTTTAATCTATCTTTTTAGCATTTTTTTAAAAAGTGGACGCTGTTTTGCAGCAACGTTAGATGATAATGTACTTGAGAAGAAGAAGAAGGAGAAAAAAATTGAATTCCAGGCACACAAAAGCGACAACATATTTACATAAAAACTTCAGCTCAGGAATCACATCACATAAGCTAAAGTTCCAAACTTTTTAAGTAAGATTACAAAAAGAACCATCTTACAAACACTGGCAAGTGGCATCTGTACGAATGCCCCATTTGATTACAACTTAAACCTCACTAGAGCAGTTTACTTACTTTTTAGCAAGGAGAAGAACTTTCAAAATTTTTCTATCCCTCTCTGGCCAGGCCTCTCATTCGCTGGTAGAGTATCTTGAAGTCCAGTACTTCTCAATTTCCTCGGCTGTTCTTCCAGGAATTCTTCCAGCAATTAGAGACCACCTGAAGGCATACAACAACTTACTGTTCAATACAAACAAATAACTAATAAAATAACAGAAGTGATAAAAGGAAAAACTTGAGAGCCCACCTCTCACCAACAAGGTTATACATCCGAGTGATAAGAGTTTCCTCATCTTCTGAAAACACAAGCTTGGAGGCTCCATCGGATTGATCTGCAACAAAATACACCCATGAAGGGGCAAAGTGCTTCAATATCATAGCAAAAAGACTCATTCAAGTAAAAGATTAAGACATCATCAAAATAGGAAAGGAGAACCATTCATTTGAAATCATTAAAGTCAGCAAATAAGAGTTAAAAAAAGTTTAAAACATGTAAATATTAAAAAAAATTGGTAAGAAGAAATTTGAAATGGGGTACCCCTAGAATCCACAGAGGAATCATCAGAAGTTTGATCCAAGTCAGCCATCAAAATTAAAGAGTTGAAACAGCAAAGACCAAGTATTAAAGAAGTAACAAAGAGAGTAATTAAGTTTGGTGGAGGAAGAAAAGCAACTAGTTTGAAGCGGTGTGGAGAAAGAAACTGCTGTGAAATTGAAAGGCAGTTAAACAAGTAGTATTAATAGAAGAGAAAAGATTCCCGAGGAAAAAACTGGTCATGATGACAGAGAAGAATGGGCGGTGTGAAAAGGAAAGCACGAAGAATGGTAGTTAGATAGACTATGACTATGCTCTAGTCCAAGTTTGATAGGTAGTTGAACACTTACCCGTTGGTTGGATTAGATTTTACTCTCCAAGAATCTCTTGGGTATTCTAACTCATAACTTTTCATCAACCTTAAAGTTATATATTTGTGCAATCAACACATCCTATGTCCATCCGATATATCATACTATTGGGCTAATTGTACATTCGATCAAAGATATAATGTGTGTTTAAAATTAGATTAGAGGTTGGACTTTAGATATTATGGTTATGCTCAACAGATAAATATATATATATATAAATATATTTACACATTCAATGATTGTTTAACAATAATTTTCATTTTTAGATAGATTTTTAGTATTCAAATTATTAATATGTTTGTAGGATACATTCAAAGAATATTCATTATTTTATATGCCATAAAATATGGGTGCACAAAAACTTGTCTCATGTAAGACTTTCATCGAACAGATGATAGGAACGAATCACCGCGTAAAAAGGGAATATGGTAGTCTGGTGTGTGAGTGAGATAGAGGGAAGTGTAGCCTAGATTAGAAATGTTTGGTAGGACCATTAATAACGAAGAGTGTTAGCAGTAATTAAGAAAAGACCAAAACGAAGAAACAAACATGCCGTAAGAGGTAGCCCTTAAAATATTCTGATCCCATTGCTCTCACTCTATCTTTTTTAGCCAGTTCTCCTCTTGTTCTCATCTGTTGCAATTTGCATACGAAACTAAATGTTAAGAGTCACGCGCTATTTGTATTATTGAAGGACACTAACCAATCAACAGAAACACTAAATTTAACAGAGGCCGACAGACGGACAGGCCATTCACATAAAATAAGTAAAAGCATTATAAAGTAGATTGACCGTACAGATCATAGACACAATAATGGACTTTTTTTTCCTTTTTCTTTTAAATAATTAATTATATAAGAGCAAGTTATGAAAAAAATTTCCATATTTAAGAAATATAATTTGCAATAAAAATTTAAATATTATGATAGTAAATTTATTGATATAAACTTTTTATTTGATATTAATTTTTAGTATCTGACAATTTTTTTTGAGCTCAAAGAGTAATCGAAAGTTGGAGATGACATCATGAAAAATATATATATGGATCAAATTATTGTAATTTAATTTTATATATTTTTTATAATTATTGATTTACTATAATTAATAAGTGAGAAAGAAAAATTAAAAGATAATTTTTTTATATAAATTCAACAACTTTTTTATATCATTATATTAAAAAAAAAATGACTACCAAATAATGTCAAAATTTTAAGTCAAAAAATTAAATTATAATAATATAAATATATATATATATATATATATTGATAACTATCAAATGTGTCAGTTTGTGACAAAAACATCTAAATTTTTTAGAATTGTAATTAATTTTTAAAATATTTTTTAATTTGGATTTTTTTTCTTTACTCTTAGATGAATCATATAAAATAAACTTAAATTACACTATAATTTAAAATATTAATTGCAAAATTTGATTAATAGTTTAGAATAATCAACACAGGTATACACTTACATTTCATTATAAAATTGTATGGACCATTTGTACCTTTGTCTTATTTACTTTTATATATACACTTTTTCAAGAATTTATTAATTAATTGACGGAAGAAGCAACTCTTTGAATTTTGAAGACCATTAAAAATTAATCTTTTACGTTTTTATGAATATATATTCATTGTCAAATAAGAAGACAATCTTGATTGCGATTACTCTCATGCATGTACACAATGCCATTGCACCGATGCTTTTGTATTCATGATACATGAAAGTGACAAAAAAGGAATATTAATGGTTCAAATTTCACATTATCATCATCATCTTAGAAGGAATTTGGGACAGAGCTAGAGATTAAAGTGGCAAATTCTAACCTTCTCTTGTATTTAATT
>JANLJB010028532.1:0-11182 GCA_026212285.1 Bursera cuneata | reverse complement strand
TCGTTTGTCTTTTAATAATTTATCTTATCAATCTTTTATCTTGTTTTTGTAATAACCTTTTATGTTAGCATTTTTCTCCTTGTGGATTCGAAACCTAAAACTATGCTACAACAACCGCTTAGCCGAAAGTTAATTTTGAGCGTGATCAAAGTGCAATAGTCTATTCCGCATTATTGATGTCCTGTCTCAGTAATACTTCTACTAGGGACAATTTCATAATTAGATCTTATATGGTGGATTAATATTGTCTCACATCTATATTAATTCGATTTTAATCATAAGGACCTTTTATCATTCATATACACAAGTAATCAAATTACAAATAATGATAAAAGAGCAATTTTCTTTTATTATATAAATCAATATCTGTACAAATACAATATTTGTTTATAATGTGATGCTATAGGACACAATATTCCAACAATCTCCCACTTGACCTAGAGCCAATTATCAATGTATCTAATATTAGATTTATGTACATGACATTCAAATTTTTGTTGAGATATAGTATTTGTGAGTGGATCTACAATGTTGTCATTCGATGACACTTTCTCAATTCGGACATCACCACGATGAATTATCTCTCTGATCAGGTGATATCTTTGGAGCATGTATTCAGATCATTGATGAGATCTCAATTCCTTGGGTTGTGCTATAGCCCCATTATTGTCACAAAACAATAAAATGGACTCATCAATAAAAGGAACTACCTCTAATCCAATTAGTAATTTGTGAATCCAAACCACCTCTTTAGTAGCCTTAGCAGCACTTATATATTTTGCCTCTGTTGTTGAATCGGTTACAGTATCTTGCTTCTATGACTTCCAGCTCACTACACTGTTATTCAAACAAAATGCATATCCAGACTAGGATCGGTGGTCACCCTTGTCAGATTGGAAACTTGCATCCGTAAAACTATTCACGACAAGTTCTCCATCTCTATATACCAAGAAAACATCATTTATTTTTCTAAAATATTTTAAGATGTTTTTTACAACAATACAATGTTGTTCACCTGGATCAGCTTGATAACAACTGTACATGCTCAAAGCATATGAGATATCAAGCTATGTACATATCATGTAATACATTATCGAACCGATCGTAGAAGAATATGGTATTCCAGCCATACGTTCTCTCATCTTTGGTTTTGGGAATCATTTCCTTGGATAAAGAGACGCCATTTGACATTGGAATGAGTCCCCTCTTTGACCCTTCCATGCTGAATCTTTTTAGTACTTGTCAATGTATATACTTTGGGAAAGCCCTAATAGCCTTTTAGATCTATTCAGGTAGATCTTTATTATTAGAATATAGGCAGTTTCTCCTAAATCTTTCATGGCAATCTCCATGATAGCCATACTTTGACAGATTGTAACATAGGAGTATCATTCCCTATAAGCAATATGTCATCCACATAAAGAATTATGAAAGTCAGTGCACTCCTACTGACCTTCTTATATACACAAGAACCATCCTCGTTTTGAATAAAATCAAATTCTTTGATTATTTCATTAAAACGTTGATTCCAAGATCTTAATGCTTGCTTTAATCCATAAATGAATTTGTTGAGCTTACAAACGTTGTTTGCATGCTTTGGGACAACAAATCTGTCAGGCTGTGTCATATATACATCCTTCTACAGATTCCCATTAAGGAATGCGATTAATCATGATATGCAGTAACAACAAACAATATTCAAATGAATTTAATCATAGCAACCATATCCTTTCTTAACGGGAGATCAAGATCCAATCTTATCATCCTGATGCATGCTAGTCTAAAAGACATCATCGTCGAATCTTGTGTGACATCATTTCCTTTTATCTGAAGTGATATGTCCTATCTTGATATTATATCCACTCCTAAATGGTCTCAGTGTACCTAATCATAAGTGTTTATGTAACCTTTTTAAGGATCACTAAGCCAAGTGTCAAAGCACACTGATTGCCGTATGAGATGGTCATGTAAGTCTCAGGTCTGAGGATTACTTACACCTATCCTAAATAGACCTCTCATAGACACTTTAGGTAAAATACCAATGGGATTCTATGCGGGCTAAGTCCAGTGGATCTGTTCCCATTCAAAACGACCAACAATGTTTCCCTATCACACTTGCTTAAATATCTAATATTTAAATGTGTGAGAAACATAAGGTTGTGCTTCCATAACCCGTACAAATGCAATACTAGTCTATTATGTATTAGTAATATCTTGTCTTAATAATACTTTGACCAGGGACAATTTAATGGTTAGATCCTATATGGATTAAAAATGTCTCACATTTATATTAATCCGATCTTACTCATAAAGACCTTTTATCATTCATATACATAAGTAATCAAATTATAAATAATGATAAAAGAGTGATTTTTTTTTTTGTTACATAAATTAATAACTGTACAAATACAATATTTGTTTATAATATGATGTTTTAGGACACAATATTCCAACACCTGGTGGAGTCTATTGTGAGAGAATCCCTTTTTTTTTAAGTGATCCAGAAACTTGGTGCTTAAGTATTCACCTCCACGATCCAACCATAAGGTTTTAATACTTTTGCCCATTTGTTTCTCAACTTCAAGTCTAAACTCCTTAAATTTTCAAAAACTTCATACTTATGTCTCGTTAAATAGACATAATCATATCATGATTTATCATTTATAAAGGTTATAAAATATTCATACCCACCAAGAGCTTGTGTGAACATGGGCCCACACACATTACTGTATACTAGGCCTAAAACTTCTATAGTACATTCCCCTTTGCCCATAAAAGGTGATTTGGGTATCTTGTCTAGCAAACATGACTCTCAAATATCATATAAATCAAAATCAAATATGTTCAAGTACCCATTCTTCAAAAGAGTGGATATACAAGTCTTATTTATAATCTCTGTCTCTTTCTCAATTTATAATCAAAATTAATTGACATCTATATCTTCATTCTCTCATGTGAATCCATTATCGGTACATCATTGGTGTTTGACCTATTAGGCTTTTGGATATGTTGGCGGTAATTCTATTATTGGACCATCCGATTATGTGCGTAAAATGCCATGTGTCATTATTGATTTATAAGACATAATTGGCTTCTAACAAAGCACCGTACCAACCCAATTCTCTGAAAGGATCCGTAAACCCTATAACCTATTTAGGCATAGCTTCATGTAATTCAATCTTGTGTCAGATGTCACATATGAGGCATGGAACTAGAATACGTCTACTCTAACAACGACGTACATGTCAAATTCATTCACAACTGATTCTTTTTTCCCGAGCAGTGACTTAGAGCCACTCTAATAACTCTCGTGCTGGCTAGCCATTGAGTAATCGTCGTTGAATATTATATGACATTATCTCCTTGTACCTAGAGTAATAAGTCCCATATTAACGTTACACCGACTCCTAAATGGTTCACAATATGCCTAACCACGAGTGTATGTGAAACCCCTTAAAAGTTTTAGAAACACATGTTAAAGTATGCTGATCTTCATATGAGATGACTATATAAGTCTCAAGTTAAAAGACCACATACAGCTACCCTGATGGACCTTTCATAGACACTTAGGTAAACTACCAATGGGATTCTATACGAGTCGAGTCCAGTGAATCTGTTCTTGTTATAATCAGCTAACAATGTTCCCCTATACACTTACATAAGTATTCAATACTTAAATGCGTAAGAATCATATTGTTATACTTTTACAACCAGTATAAGTGTAATACTAATTTATCCGTACTGCGGATGTCCTATCTCGGTAGTACTTCGACCAGAGATAGTTTAATGATAATATTTTATAAGCATTGAAATCTGTCTCATATCTATATTAACACGATATTATCATAAGAACTTTTATCATATATTTGCTATGTAAATATGTAATCAAATTATAAATAATGATAAAAGAGTAATTTCCTTTTATTAATATACATCAAATATACAATACGTTTTATATATATCATATGTACAATAAGATTGTCTCTAAGGCACATATACACTAACACTTAACAGATAACTATGCTTCTGGTAGTGGCTTTCTTGCAAGAAATGCTTTAAACAGAGCAAGTGACCTCTTAGGCTGTGAAAATGGAGCTTGATGTCCTGCTCCTCTAATGGTTGCAAAAGATAACATGTCACCATAAACTTGTGTCCATCCAGCAACCTATGAAATGCAAGGAGAAGAAGGATAAGTGAGAAGAGTTATGTGGTAATTACTTGATTTTTTTTCAGTTAACCTTGTGCAAACTTGACTGACCTGCTTTCCCTCAAACCAGGCTCTATAAGGCACAGTTGTTTTCAGTCTTAACTCCTTTGCTAATGCACTTACTAATTTCCGCGTTCCGATAAAAGGAATAACTGAATCTTGATCCCCACTGAAGAAATTGAAAGCTTATTGTTACAACTTACTATCACAAGAGTGAGATACTTCTATTGAGATCATGCAAATATTTGATAGAAATTGTGTAAATTAATTGTTTTAGTACCTGTAAACCAAGACCCTGATGCCAGATTTGGCTAGAGTGCCCAAAATATGAATGGTGGGTACTTTTAAATTTTGTGTATCATACCGGATGATCCTGTCAAAAAAAATAATTAGAAAAAAAGTTGTAAAGATAGAGTCTAAATCACGTAAAATAGAGGAACATAATAAAAGACAGTCTGGAAAATGATAAAATTGTAAAAAGAGTAGTAAGTATTTCTTATCCTTTTTTCGTGAAACTTTGAAATTAGAGAGCTAGATGGGATAGAACCTGCAACCCATACTACTTAAAAAGAAAAGTTATTTTCTCATTCAGACCAGTATATATGAGTAATCCAATAATGCATTTAACTAGAAGAGAAGCAACCCATACTACTTAAAAAGAAAAGTTATTTTCTCATTCAGACCAGTATATATGAGTAATCCACGAATGGCATTATTTCTTTCCTTATGTGATCAGAGGTACTTATCCTTTGTCAAATTATACTATAAACTTTTAAATCATGTGGCATGTAACATTAACTGGGCTACAAGATTTTGTATGAGAATAATTACTTTGTAGAAATACATCTAATAATCGTGAGATTCAACATCATTGAATAAAGATGGAATCAGCAGTTCATATATCACTGGTACCACTTGCTGTAAAAAGCTTACTCGCTACAGAGACTCCAATCAGTGACTCCAACAAGCTTAGCATGGAGAGTCGCCTGTACGTCTTTCCGGTTTAGGTACTTACCTGTTTCGTCTTCCACACAGACATCCATTTTCTCTGTGACTTGCTATAGACAAGAATTCACAGTTATAAGGTTATCATCAAACAGAGGAAAGTAGTTTGACAAAATGTAACTAGTTGGAAAAAACAAAAAAAATACAAATACGAATTTGAGTACCTCAAGATTCACCATTTTATTCAGCATTTGAGTTAGGGAAACAACTGATGATAAACAGACATCGAGAGTAATATCATAATCATTGATAAATCTGTTAACTTCTCTTGAAACTTGTCTTGCCATTTCATAGCAAACAGGGGTAAGAGAGCCATTTTGAAGCTGTCTTACTAGTTGAGAATAGTTGCACACCGAAGTAGAAAGTTGATAGGTTGAATCTGATATCAGCCCATGAGACCATAAGTACGCAGTCCTAGAGTTGAAATCAGTATTGAACTCAAAGAGAGGATTCCCTATCTGCAGCAACAATGTTTGAGAAAATTGTCTCAGTTAGATGAATTCGAATAAATTTTTTTTTTTTTTTTAAGTTCATGATACTCCTTTCTAATGTTTTCTCTTGACTTACTGCTATCCCCGTCAGATTGAACTTCTTTCTGGATTGAACAATGAGCTCTGCCAGTTGTGGGACGTAGTGGCCTGGTAACAAGCAAAGTTGCTTTTCTCCTTCAACATTTCTAGTGAATAAAGAAACCAAAAGATGGTATTCATTGCATTGAACTATACCTGCATAGCTCTCTCCTGTGATGAAAAATTCTCTGTTCTTGTATTGTGGGAATTTGATAAACCACATTTCAAGAAATGCAAGATTATCTCGTGCTTAAAAAGGACCAGCCTGGTGTCAGTACAAGATAGAATGTCTATGCCACATGCGGTTTTATTTAAAAAATAAAGATATATTGAGAATTGAAATATGATATTAGAGGTGAAAAGTAATCAAATTGTATTTCAAAAGCGGCTCAAGAAATTATTCAAAATTTGATACATCTATACATTTAATGAAATTACAGATTTAATAAAATAAATTAGCCCGAGAACTTGAAAACCTGTGATCTCATCGTTCACATAGTTGTAGAAGGATTTATTAGCAGAGTAGGAGAAGCCAACTCCTGCGGGTGACTCCAGGTATAACATATTTGCTTCTGTACACGGAAGAGGAACTTTATATAAGCAGACTAATGTTATACACAACCGTTATCTACTTAACTTTAAGAGAGAATCTTAACCTATTATCTCAAATGTTTAGCACATACGAAATAGGAAGCATGAAAGTCTTAATAGTTCAACCTTTATTCCAGCTATATTCATTTTTGACCAATATATCTCTGCTTGGTCTAAAAGGACCATGCTCAATGAAAGCACCAGCTCCAACGGATGAACAACCAGGCCCTGCAAATCACAGAAGATTAAAATTCATTGCATAGTTGGAATTATCGTTTTCTTTTTGTTTTCAGTATTCAGAAAATGGAAATTTACCTCCACTTAACCAAAGAACAAGTGACTTTGAAGCTGGATCTGTTTCGGCTTCAGCAAAGTAGTAAAAAAGAGCCCTTTGTTTCTTCTCATCTATGGTAATATATCCTGAAAATTGCTGGAAACTGACTGCTGGTTGGCCTGGCAAACTGATGATCTTATTAGCTTCAGGGATGGATTTTGATGTTGAAAACGTTTGGAATAGAGTTGCATAGATTGCGGCCAAGATTATCAATCGATGAGGTTTTATGATCATGTCTGTTTATGAGTGAGAGAGATTAAAGTGTGCTGGAACAGTGTTTCCAAGTATCCCCACACCATCCGCTAAGTTGGCTTACTTAACTTCAAAAATTGCATGTACTAAATATGAATATAATTTTAATTTTTAATATAGTGATGTTGAAATTGATGTAATATTATCACTTTTAGTTAAATTGTTAGAGAGGGTAATAGTACTATTGAGTATTTATCTAACATTAACTGAACCCATTCATGTAACTTACTAATCATGAAAAAAACAATTATGAAGATTTACATCTTGTTAAATTTCAAATCAAACAAAGTCAAACATCCTATTATATGGCTTGGGACACCTCACAGCATACGCCTAAAGACTTCCTTAAGATTTAAATGTAGCAAAACATAAGCCTGGCTGGTTGTGGACGAGATTCCATTTTCTTGTTTGCATTTAACCTCCTTAAATCACGGCCATGACATGACTGACAGACTAAGAGGATCGCCAGTTTCTTCTTCTTCTTCTTCACTTGAGGCCAAGGATAGAGTCAATGTGGAAGAATGAACCTTGACCAATCAGAAGGATGTACCAGCCAATTTTACAAAAACGATGACACGGTCAGCGGGTGTCAGTGTCATGGGGTTAATTTCAGGGAAGAAGCAGTTCATTACTAGGTAGAAGTGTAGAAGATTCCTGCAAATTGTATTGGAATAAAGTGAGTGGGTGACCCCAAAATCACAATCACCTAGAAGAGAAGTCCTTTTTTTTTCTTGAATTTATGGACATTAGTTAATGATTATACTTAAAGTCTTTTTCTTTGTTGAATTTATGGACATTAGATAATGATTATACTTCTTTCCTGGAGAGAAGTGAAAAGAGCAAAGAAATTTTTCAATGCAACTAATCAAACACAGTCTATGAGAGAGAAGCAAATTTTGTTTATTGAACTTAATTTATACTCGATATGGAAACCATCTTTCACACACTTTTATGTTCAAACTTATTTCGACCGTGCTAATCCATGAAATAAATATAAATCATGTTAAATATTAATCACAATTACTCAAACGTCACAAATATCTCATACTACAATCATATTTTTAATTCTGCCCCCATAACTTGATCTTTCCAATAATTCAAAAAGTCATCAAACTCTTATCAAATTAATCCAGAGACTCCACTATAATAAAGAGTAATACTATTCTTACAAACTTTTCTATACAAACTCATTTGTCATATAATGGTTGCATGAGTGAATATAAGTAATTAATAACATTGATCAAGCTTGATAATGTGACAATTTGCAATAATACCATATGAGTTTGTATGAGTGAGCTGGTAGAAATAGTTTGTAAGTGAATCATCATTCTATAATAAACCCGACATGATAAAAATTTCAGATTTGTATCTCAAATATTTCAACTAGTTTAAAATCTACCAAAAGTAGTATTCAAAATTATTTTTTTGGAATAAAATTCATACGGAACATCTATATATGTAGTAACCATTAATAAAAATTCATATTTTTCTTTTTCATATAAATAAAAGTTAAAACAATGCAAATCGGAAACCAAGTGGATTTATTTTTTGTCCCATAACCCCCCACTACTATATGTATCATGAATTTTTAGAAACTGTTCTCCAGAACTTCTTAAATAACACATCAATTTAAACATATCTAGAGGTCTCTAAAGATTCACCAAACTTTACCTATCCAAGGCTATTTGTAGCGTATAAAAAACATCCATTCAAATGATACAAAGTAATAAATACTGCCAGGTCAGATCTGACAACATGCATTTTGTTATGTGGCTTACAAAACCGATTGAAATCATTAACTTTAACTTCGGTGCCTATATTATATGCTTAATAGACAGCTATGCTTCAGCAGGCAGTGGCTTTCCTGCAAGAAATCCTTTAAACAGAACAAGTGACCTCTCAGGCTGTGAAAATGGAGCTTGATGTCCTGCTCCTCTAATGGTGGCAAAAGATAAGATATCACCATAAACTTGTGTCCATCCAGCAATCTGTGGAAAGGCAAGGAGAAGAAGGAGAAGTGAGAGGTGTTATGTGGTAACCGCTTGATTTTTTTTTCAGTTAACCTTGTGCAAACTTGACTAACCTGTTCTCCCTCAAACCAGGCTCTATAAGGCACAGTTGTTTTCAGTCTCAACTCCTTTGCTAATGCATTTACTAATGTCCGCGTTCCAATAAAAGGGATAACTGAATCTTGATCCCCACTGAAGAAATTAAAAGCCTGTTGTTACTACTTAGTATCACAAGAGTCCAATATATTTTATTTGAGATCATGCAAAAATTTGACAGAAATTGTGAATGAATTGTTTTCAATTTAGTACCTGTAAACCAAGACCCTGATGCCAGACTTGGCTAGGGTGCCTAGAATATGAATGGTGGGTACTTCCAGATTTTGCGCATCATACTGGATTACCCTGTTAAAAAGAAGCAGAAGTTGTAGGATACAGAGTCTAGAAAATGATAAAATTACAAAAATAATAGCTAATATTTGGATTTTTGTCTTCTTGTGAAATTGTGGAATTAGCAGAGCTAGCTAGGATGACGTGGTTATCCAATAAGACATATAAATAGAAGTGGAGATGGCAATAGGCCAGGCCAAACAGAGATGGCAATGGGCCAGGCCAAGCCTAAGCCGGCCTGGCCTGGCCTACTTTTTGGCTTGGCCTGGCCTGGCCTGAGCACGGGCCTAAGTTAGGCCTGGCCTGAGCCTGGGCCTAAGTTAGGCCAGGCTCAGGCCTAGGCTTCAAGCCTGCAGGCTGGCCTGGCCCCGGCTTCGTACTATAGTAATTAAATTTTTTATTTATCTTTTTATTTTTATAAATTAAAAAATTAATTTAAAATTGTGAACAGTGGTAGACTTGGTCCAAATAATGTAGGCCTTGGGTCAGGCCTAGGCTTTCAATTTTTTTTCAAGACCTGACCCGGTCTGGCCTGGCACTATTTTGGCCTGGCCTGGCCTTGCTTGGCCTATAAGCCTGCCAAGCCCGGCCTGGCCTGACCTTTTGCCATCTCTAAATAGAAGAAAGTCAATGCATAATACCTTATAAAAAAAAAGGTTATTTTCTCATCCATTAATTTTTTTTTTCTTCTGTGATTAGTATTATTTATTGTTTATCAACTACTCGATAATCTTATAAATCATATAACATTAATTGGACAAAAAAAATTTGTATTAATAGAATTACTCTGTTCCAATGCATCTAATACTCACTATATTCAATATCATTCAATAAATATGGAATCAAAAGTTCATATATCTTTAGCAACATGGACAAGGATTTTCTATTCATCTCATTTTTACTTTTTTTTTTTTTTTTTTTTTTTTTTTTTTTTTTTAANTTACTTTTTTTTTTTTTTTTTTTTTTTTTTTTTTTTTGAGAACGTAAGTGGGAGAAGAAGAAAAATTCTTAACCAACTATAAATATTAAAAAGCACATATCATCAAATCTTTAAAAATTTATGAAAAATAAGATAAGAAGAGGATCTTAATTTTAAATTTAGCGTAAGAATTTTAATTTAGTGTAAGAAACTTACTCGCTACAAAAACTCCAATCAGTGACTCCAACAAGCTTAGCATGGAGAGCCGCCTGTACATCTTTCCGGTTCAGGTAATTTTCGGTCTCATCTGGCACACAGACATCTATCTTCTCTGTGCTTTGCTGTATACAAGGATTCAAAGTTATAAACTAAGCACCGAAAGGTACTGTAAACGGAGGAACATAGAGCTTCAATATTATAACAAGTTGGGATAAAAAATAAAAATAAAAAGAACTCGAGTACCTTAGGAGTAACCATTTTATTCAGCATCTGAGATAGGGAAACAACTGAGGATAAGCAGATATCGAGACCAATATCATAAGCACTGATAAATTGGTTAAGTTCTTGTGAAACTTGTCTTGCTACTTCGTAGCAAACAGGGGTAATAGAGCCATTTTGAAGCTGTCTTGTTATTTGAGAAACGTTACACAATAAGTTTAAACTTTCATGGGATAAATCTGATATGAGTCCATGAGACCATAAGTACTGAGCCCTAGAGTTGAGATCAGTATTGAACTCCAAGAGAGGATTTCCTATCTGCACCAACAATGTTTGAGAAAATTTTCTCAGCTAAATGAATTCAAATAAAATTCGTGTTACTTCTTTCTAAAGTTTTCTCTTGACTTACTGCTATCCCCGTCAGATTGAACTTCTTTCTGGATTGAACAATGAGCTCTGCCAGTTGTGGGA
>JANLJB010028531.1:0-11182 GCA_026212285.1 Bursera cuneata | reverse complement strand
CTTGTCCCCACTCCCAATCATATCACTAAAATTCAACTTTACACCAATTGAATTCGAATGTAATCTACTGTTATTAATATTAATCACTTTACTTGGGTTAAAAATGGCTTAGGTGACTTCCATTTTTTTATTGGGTAGAAAGAATTCTAGATTGGTTTTGTTTCCATTTCTTCTCTTGTCATGTCCATATCATTATCTGCTGTAATACAAATTTAATATGAAAGCAGTAGACCCAAGTAATTGATGAGAAGAGACAGAGGTGGTTGCAATTTGTAACGTCACATATCTACCAACCTCCACTACCTCTTTTTCTCTGAGTTTATCCATTTTCGGTTCTTATCATTTTCCAAATCCAAATACACTCACTTATTTGCTTCACATGACTTCCATGTGTACATGCACACATCTTCTTCATTCTTTGCCTTTTCTTCATTCTTTTAATGTACCATTAATTCCTTCCATAACTGGATCCTTTGTATTGAGAAGAACTTAAACGTTATAATTGGATCTACATTTTCAAAACTTGTATCAGTAAAATGGTCTAGTTCTTATTAAATATTCGGATACTCTAGAAATACATAAGTGCAACTAAGATTATGAGGTTCTCGCTCGTGATAGGTATTAGAATTAAATTAACTTAAAAATTATAGTGGATTACCTTTCAGTTCAAATTTTTAGGTTAAATGAAGGGTATACGGAAGTTCGTAACTTAAGTTTTTAGATCAAATGAATTACGCATATGAACTTTAAGCGATATGTGAGAAAATGAGGATGGAACTCTTACATGTACTCTTAAACATCATCTTCTTTACTTTTAGATTACGTAATTTCTTAATTAATAGCATTTCGTGTTATTGTTATGAAATTAAAGAAGTGAATGCTTTTGAGTACAAAGAAATTAAATAAATTTTTTTGGTCAAAGATTCTATTCGAGACAATATCCAAGAATTTGTACCCTATGCGATAGAGACTATAACCAAGAAAAATACATGAGAATTAAAGCAAGAATTATGTGGACGAAGAAAGAAATAACAAGCACACCCAAAAACGTGAAAAAAAGGAATAGGTATACATCTATTAGGTAAATGTATGATGCATGTACCCGTCCAAGATTTCTTAGAGAAAGAAAAGAATAAGCATAAGGCATAAGCTTGACTCCCTCTTTGCTTATCTAATTTTGTTGATGATGGAACACATATTTCTCCTTTTTCTTTACAACTTTTGGCAAGGGTAGACTCATCTAAAAAAGAAAATTAGGAATTATAATTGCATACAAAAATACTTGTGTTAGATATATTGGAAGATGTTTTAGAAAATGAAAAGATTTATATAAGTTATATCTTTCGTCATCGACTTTCGACAACACCAAAAATAGTAACGTGGTGGATCTACATTTTACGAAAATTATATCCGTAAAATTTAATGTTTTCATAGATTGTGATATGAAGAGAGTATTTTTAACATTGAAAGTGGGTATATATCCGTATTTATTGAACGAACTTTAATTGATTCTTATTCTTTACTAATCAATGGAAATGGAAGTGGATGATGGAGGGTTTCTTCTCTGAACATGGAAGTGCATGTACACGTATTCTTATTCTTTACACATCACCACTCCACACTTGTGCATAATTAATGAAATGAATTAACATGGGCTGTAGAATAAAGAAATTATAAAATTGAAAGAGTTTGGGTAGCAACAGCAAATGGGCGATAATGACTTGCATTTGAAGACCTAATTGGAATCCCATACCGCACTGTACGTGCACATGTCGACCCACTTTTAACTAACCAACTGTTCTCTTTGCTTTTCTATTATTTTAATTGCCGATTCGGTTACCTACCTCCCAAACATCTCACATGTTCTTTCTCTTTCATCCGATATTCTTTTTCACTTATTACTTATCATCAGTTGACTTGTTAATTATAAACTAAACAACTCTTACTTCAAAACTTGGCACAAGTTCTGTGTATTAAGATTCAACATGCATTTCATCATAAATTAATTATTTCAACTAAAAATTTGCATATCCTAACCCTGTGCTCGATAATAGATAGTACTTGACATATTTGATAATGTCTATTGAACGTCTGCGAAGCCCATGTATGTTATTAAGAAAATGATCAAATTTTAACAAAACCTCCTGATTTTAGGTCAAAATTTTTAACTCCGCTAATTAATACAATATATTTACAAGACTTGTATGATATATATAAGATTCATCTATATATATAAATACACATTAAACCTTCACAAATGAGAAAGAATACTATAGGTTAAATAGTATGTAGTTGAGTCTACCTATAAACTTATAGCTTTTAGGTCAAATGGTTTCTTATCCCATATCTTCTGCATGAAACCTTTACAAATGAGGAAGTATACAATAGGTTAAATAGTATGTGGTTGAGTCTATCTATAAATTTATAGTTTTTAGGTCAAATGGTTTCTTATCCCGTATCTTCTACATGAAACATTTACACATGAAAGTATACACATGAAACCTTTACAAATGAGAAATTATACTATAGGTTAAATAGTATGTAGTTGAGTCTACCTATAAACTTACCGCTTTTAGGTCAAATGGTTTCTTATCCCGTATCTTCTTCTGAACCGAACATAAATTATATACCCTCCTAAGCTTTTGAAATATTTTATCACGTACATAATTAAATTTGAATATTTATATTTAATTAAGATTTCTTTCTTCTTTTTTTGTTTTTTATAAATTTTGATAATTTTGACATTTATATTTACCCTCCTAACTATGAATTCAACAATTTACACTGAATTATTTAAGAAAAAAAATTAGATATCATAACTTAAGTGTGATTGATTACAATAGAATGAATTGATGAGATTTATTTGAGTAATATTATGTGAAAGTAATTGATCATAATTAGTTGAGGGGATGATTTGTTTATAAAAATTACTATGAAAATTATGGTTAATGGAGAGGAGAGGAGAGATAGGGATAGGCTTCTAATTCACTCAATTAGTTGAATAATTGAGTTGGTGGAGAAAGATCCATTATGCTTCTTCATAGGATATACCAACCACGTGGCTTGTGATTTTTTAATTTTAATTAATTCTATAGCTATACCTTTCCTATGAGGTTGGCACTTATATTAGCTAATCTACTCTAGACTCAACTCAAGCTTCTAGAAGATAATCAATGAAGTTGACTAATCATAATTTTGGCTTAAAATTTCATTATTACATTAATCTTTATCACCCAAAGAAAAAAAAAAAAAAACCATAATCAAACTTGTGGGTACTACTTTAATTTCAATGCGAGATGTGATTGTTGAGAAATAAGTTAATTGTATTTTGTTAGATAGTTATTTAGCGATACAAATAAATACCTAATAAGGTATCGAGTTGTCGTGCAATGCTAGATGCTTTTAACAATTCATGATTACTCATAAATTGTAAGTTAAATAAAAAAAATTAAGAGTTAAATTTTGGATGTGGATGGATTGATTGATATATGTTAAAAATATTAGATGCCAAACATGGGAATGTTAGGTTGGTAAGCAATTGGGCAATGGATGACTTGACTTTATTTGAAAGCATATATTGCATCATATCATATTCAATTAATTAGGTTTTACTCACACAATTCCCACCCAAATCCATCTTCTGTTTTGGGAAATTTGCTTCCAGTAATAGAATAAAAATTGCTGGTGCCCATCTTATATTTATAAGAAACAAGGGGCGCCGCGTGGATGCCTTGTGATGCACAAGCCGTTTAAGTAATTCAAATGATGTATTCAATATTTGCTGATGATTCTGATATTAATGAGAAGAAAAAAAAGGAGATGAAATGAATATGTTTTTAATGTTTTCTACAAGAGGTGGAAGTAATGGTGATACATTGGCAGGTGAAAGCAGTTGATTAAGCATTTAAGAAATCTAATCTAAAGGCCTGCAATATCTGAACAACGCATTACTACTACTTTGACTACAATTGCAATTACTCCTCTGAAATCCCAATTGCCAGCACAAGCAAACCGCCTGGTACTGGTACTGGTACTCGTAAGGAACTTTCTCCAGTTTTGACTCGGCCTGAATCAACTCAGATTGATGAGTCGGAGAAGGAGAAGGCCCTCCAACTCCAATTCCAATTCCTAGACCAATTGACAGCTCCAAATTCAGCTCCTGACAGTACTCTTTTTGTTGATGTTGTTGTTGCCTGTTGCTTTCTTTTTTTTGTTGCTGCTGCTGTTGTTGTTCTTCATCAGTGGTCATGCCACTGCTGGTGTAGTTGTTCTCTTCAGTTGATTCTGTTTTGGTGTCATATTTTTCCAGAGGAAGATGAGGCTTTTGGAGGAGGGTTGAGGAGGCATTTTTGAAGTCTAGTTGCGTTGATGATGAGTTGATGTTGCTACTTTCATTGAGAGGGCGGTGAGTTTGTGGGTCGAGGCCACGACTAATTAGCTTACGTTTGATGTGAGTGTTCCAATAGTTCTTGATTTCATTATCTGTTCTTCCTGGTAATCTTCCAGCAATCAATGACCATCTGCCCACCAAATTAAAATTTAGTAATTATGATTATAATCAAATGAACAAAAAGGGTAGATCCCAAATTCCAAGATGAAAAATTCTGAAAGTTTTGAAAATGGAAATGCATGGTTAATTTATGATAACTTACTTGTTTCCAAGCAAACTATGAAGCTTAATAATGAGTTCATCTTCTTCTTCAGTGAAATTTCCTCTCTTGAGGTCAGGGCGAAGGTAGTTTATCCACCTCAATCTGCAACTCTTTCCACATCTAAGCAAACCTATGAAAGAAAACATCAAATTCACTACCATTAAATGGGAGGAAATTCATAAAGAGAAAGAAATTTCGTTAGTATTTGTAAGACAGTAGAGGTAGTTTACCGGCAGCTTTCGGGAGAGAACGCCAGCAGCCTTCGCCATGGACACGGATGTAGTCGATGAGGCGCTGGTCTTCCTCTTTGGTCCAGGCACCTTTATTGGTATGAGCCTTCTCGCAGCAAGGTGAACGTCCCATTAATCAAAAATTGAAAAGACAACCTAATAGCTACTACAGCAACAACAACTTTTGTATTGTATGCGTTGTTACAAATGATGAACATACATAGAGCGAGCGGAAGTGGGTATTGGCCTAGGCTTGGCCTGGCTTTGTCTTTACCTGTTGTGTTATGTTTTGAGATGGATGGACAGAAAGGAAAGAAAGAAAGAAAGAAAGAAAGAGTTTTGGTTGAAAAGTGTGGAAAGAAGAGATTTATATGTAGGGAAAGGGGGGGAGAGAGAAAGGAGGAGCCAATAGACTCGATCCTTTTGAGGAGGGAATGGAGAGATTTGACCAAGTTGGTGGGAAATACAGGTGGGTTTTGTGAGATGGAGCTGGATTTGGTAGGTAGCTAGCTCTACTTTTACGTCAGATTTTGGGCTCTCTTTTCTTTTTCTTTTTTATGCCCCATATTAACCTACTTTTCACCTTCAAAATCGAAATGCTTTTATATTCTCCATTATTATATCGAAAAATAAAAAAAGAAAAACCAAATTTTGGAGGGTTTTATTCTTAACAAGTTTAATATTTAGTTAAATTTATGTTGGAATATGTTAAATATTTTAAAAAAGTTAATTTTTAAAATACGTTACTAAAATTTTGATTATTTTCGTAAATCTCTCTTTATTACACGCAACAAATAATGGACTTTTACCCACATGGAGTTTACCGTGGGCTGGCTAAGTTTAATTTCCTCTTCTTCTTGCTTCACATGCGGGTTCATCCAGCTGCTGTTTTGAAAGGGTATTAACGTAAATTTGTCTTTAATGAACAATGAATTATGCTCATCAAAGAAAAAATGGCAACGGAACCTCACAGAAGGTCAGACTTCCTCTGACTCATCAACTTCATTGAAAAGGGCACTTACCGGTGAAAGTACAATTTGATGATCTCTCCTCCTTTCTAAATCCCCTTTCTTTACCTATTAACTTGTCTTTTAAGTCTGCAATAGTGATAACTTTCGTTTCCTCCTTAAAAGCTGTATCAACTTGTCTTCTTTCATATGCATGCTTGATAGACTAGAATCCAGACATGCACAAATATGTCAATGTTTAAACCTCTTTGAACAATTGTTTTAGCCGATATAGTCTAATGGTGAAGGTCTTGAACTTGAAAGTATACTTCCTCCCAAGTGTAAGAGTCGAATCCTCTTGGTATACTTCTCTTTAGGACTATACCTTGGTTCTGATTGGTGCACAACCCTTTGGGTTACACCCCCTAGTTTTGGTGTAAAAATTAGTGATTGATCCATTTGTATCAGAAAACTTTCGAAGGCACGAGATATCCCTTTGGGGTTATACCCCTTAATCCACCCCTTAGTCCTGATGTAAAAATTAGTTATTAATTTTTTTGTATTAAAAAACTTTCGCAGGCACCGGATACAGGTCCTGTGGGATTAATTGAGGTGCGCATAGGTTAGCTCGTACCCCATGTTTTTAAAAATACTATTTTGGGTTCTATCAAACTCTAATTTTTTTTATTATTATTATCCAACCAAATTCAGTAATGAATATTCCTTATTTCTTAGATCAGATACATAAGATTATAAACTATTATCTCTTGCTTATATATCCCTAGTGATCTTTTCTGTTCCTCATCGGATTCGATTGAAAGTCAATTGGGCTTCAAATTCTTATGCTGATTACATTTGAACATCAGAAAAAGTTTCCCACACATTTTTCAAATAATAAAATGATAATATATATGATTGAACTAACAAGCAAGGTCTATAAAGTTAGAAAGTTCATTCAGTCAACATTCTAAATGCAATATTTTACATCGTTACATTTGGTAGTTTCAAGAGAAAGTTATTATAGGGGATTCTTTACCGCAAGTTTAATTACAAGCTATCATGATGATGTTTTTGCATGGGATTCTTGGACACTGATTCCACTTATTCTTGTTAATTGTGTTATGTATTCACATATATTATGAATGGAAAGATTCTTACAAAATTACATATATTTCTTCCAAGTCAAATGTCAAGGTTGGCTTTTATTTTTACATATTAGAAACTATACCTATTCTTTTGAGAGTTCTTCCAAGTTTCTTAATTAATGTGTCTTATAGTGTAAAATAATCATAAATAATTTCAACACATTGACATAAAAAATATGTTTAAATTAGAAACATTTCCTTATAATTTTATATTTTTTGAGGATTCCACTAAATATGAGTTTCTTAATATGTTCAGAGTTAATTTAGTTGAACTATTTCTTAGTATGTTAAGAGCTAATCTAGTTGAACTTTATTTCTATTGAGGCTTTAGGTTCTAACCTGAAAGACCAACTAATAGATGGAGGGACCAACCTCTTTATAAACCTAATATCTCTCTTTAATCATCCAATGTGGGACTCAACAATCCCGCACCGGATAAGACTCTTTTAGTGGACCAATAACACCGACCTTCCTCGTTTGGAATCAATGACTCATCATGTTGAGAACCAGAGTCTGTTTCTAATAATAATTGTTGAAAATTTTGTATCTCTCAATTAACCTTAGTATTTTTAAATCTACTCTAAGATCCTTCTTTGTAGGAATATCAAGAATAACATAAAAACTTCAAACTGAGAAAAACCACATACTATTAAAGATAAAAGAATTTTCATTATATGACAAATTGTGTAATTATATAAAATTTTACCTCTCTCCCAATGATCTATCCCATTGTCCCCAATAAACCTATACCCTGCTCAAACATTCTCACTCATGCCTCCTACAAATGAACTTTAAGCATGTCACTAAAGATTATTTTTACGTGGAGCTAAAATATTGCTTGAGAGTCTACCCCCTCTTAATTATCTCTAAGAAATGTGGGGCTAGGATTTATATAGATATTTCAAGTCTTTTCTTTTTCTTTTCCTACTTGAAATAGAAATCCTCTTACTTTCCTAATAGAATCTTCATTTTAAAGTATGATTCTTCTTTCACGCAATAAGCATTCTTTTCCTCTTGGGGTTTAGGCAAATTATTAATTTTAGTCAAACTTCCAATAATTTGGAGCTTATTGTCTTTACCCCTTTTATTGCTCCAACAATTAAGTCTTTGTATCCACTGATATACGTTTGAATTTGGACACTTGTTGATTTATTTATGTTGAACAAATTTTTTGCATTATCATTTAGTATCATCTGCGGGAAACATGTTAGTCATTGTTTTCCTGTTTTGTTAAGATGTAAAGTTACTTTTCCACTTGCATTTTTGTTTTCAAAATATTTCTTTCAGGGAAACAAGTATGTTGCTTGTTAGATCTAGAGATGCAAGGCAAATTGTGAGTTGGCAAACCACACAGAAAAGAATTGAGAGTTTGGAAAAATGTTGTAAGAACTATTAGAGGGGACCAAGTTAAAAGAAATTAATGTAGAGATGAGAAACGTGTTGAAAGAATTCATTACCAAAGGGAAAGGAAAACAAGCTATGGAGCCCGTCCAAGGCAAAACCACCCACTATAGCAACAATTCCCCACCGAGCCAACGAGAATCACTGGGCTAGAGAATATGAAGGAAGTCAACCTTATGACGGCCACCATATTGAGTACTGACTTGGAGGTTATAAGAGAGAAAATAAACAACATCATGGAGGTTATGGTGAAGAAATAAGAGAGCTAAGAAGAGAACTTGAGAATCAAAGAGTTGGGGGCTACCACCAGAACAACATATGGAGCGTAGGGTGTTGATGCCTACCGAGTTGGACATGAAAAAGCTTAATGAGAAGTTAGATTTTCTACTCCAATATCATGTGAAAGGTAACTCTTTGAAGGTACTCAGACTGCTATGTTGTAGAGAAGAAGCTCGAGTCAAGTAGCCCAACATTCTTGGTGAAAGAATGCTTGAGATGATGTCAAATGCAAAGTCCAGGCCCAACCTAATGGTGAAGGCAAAATTTTTTAACTTGAACCATCCATAACAAAATGATGGAAGGGCTATTCAAGATGCATTTAAAAACATTTATACTTCTGTAAAAGATAGATCCAAGATAATATTTGGGGTCCTAATGGAAGAGTTCATAAACATTGTATCCGAGAAAGAAGTAATTTGCTTGTAAAAGAAGTAATTTTTTAGAGGAAAATGAAGCAACAATAACCACCTCTCTTTTTATCATTCTTCTAGAAGAATTTGTGATGTCAAGAAGAGAATTCATTTGACCTTACTTTTGCGAGAAAAGTTCAACATCGCATTTGGTTTTGTACCAAGAACTATTCTTATTCCAAACAAGGTAGCGTGCAGGATAAGTTAACTCTTAAAGAACATGAAGAATATTTGTGAAGACAAATAGATGTGCTTGAGGCTAGAGGCTAGGTAAAAGAGTATGACTCCAGAAACTAGTCTTGCACTTTTCATACTAATCAAGGATGGATGTGGGTTATGTGTTCATTGATATCAAGAGTAGTGAACTTTTCATTATGCTACATGGTATGTTACCTTATCCAAAACTGACAATTGGAGTGCCTATGATCAAATGCAAATCAGAATGAGAATAGAAGATGAATAGACAACTTGCAAAATGATAAATGGCCTATATGGAAGGAGAATTATGGGTAATGTTCCTAGCTAAGACTTTTTTGCTCCTACTATATCATGCCTGTAAACATTTCATTGATGCATTTACCAATGTGTATCTTGATAACATTCTTCGATTGAAACATCAAATACTGTGGGTTTTTGTGGGTTATAGGTTAGTTATTATTCTCTTCTCTAAGTGAACATATATAGTAATTTAAAAACTAAAAGCTTTTTAGTTGTTGAAGAACATGAAGTACTTTTTTCATAGATGTTGCTGGTGTCCTGCCATGGCCTCCACTGATTTTTAAATGTTGTTGGTTCACTCTCTTCATAATGAAATGGGTGACGGGTGGTGTTGTTCCAACTACTATTTCGATGAATTGTGATTATCAGGCTGCCATTTTCATTACTAACCATCTTCGTTTTCATGAGCATTCGTTGATTCACTTTACTCGAGATCTTTTGATACGGAAACAGAAGCCATTGCCGCGTGGTCTTTTCAGCATCTATGTTTCAAGGTGGACATGTTTGATCTGCAGCTTGATGCGGAGTGTTAAAAAGAGCTTTGAGAAACTGTCAAAAATAAACTTGCAAATATATTTTAAATTTAAGAACTAAGAATTCAATTCATCAAAAGGATAATATTGGTGGAAACTCCTCATTTCGTATTCTCTTTAACTTTCAATATTATAATCCAAGTTCCAAATTTCAACTGAAACCATTAATAATCTGTCAAGGGATCAACACTCGCATATAACAGAACTATGATTCACCACGGAATTTTGGCATAAGAGAAAACATGTCATCAACACTCTTTTCATTGAATACAAATAAATTCTATTCATAATTGTTATTGTGTCCATGTACAATGAATTTTGAGTAGAAAACTACAACAAGTTGTAGCTGAGTCAATCAATTTTAAAGAATTTAAAACTAAAACCTCTCCCCTCAACTAAAATGAGAAAAAAAAAAAAAWTACACAATTCAATTAAATGATGCATCATTAATAACAAGTAAGAAAATCTTAACTTAGAGAGAATTTCTATACTCAGATTTTCAAACAGGTTTCTTTGTGTTACCATGTCCGCTCGATGCTTCAGGCTGTTGTTTACACATACAATCTGGCATGGGAAATGTGTAAAGCGACCCACTGGACTTTCTTACTTCGCTGCCCTTCACATCACTGTGGGAAAGCATATCTTTCATTTGTCGCTTGAAGTCATCCCATCTGCAAATTATAGACGAAAAGGAAACCACAAAAATTGAAAGTTGATGCTTCATAAACAACAGTAATGAGATGAATGCCGATGCATTATGAGAGATGTAATGCTACCTTTCGAAAACTAAATAGAGAGCTAAGCTATCATAGCTACGGGCCTAGCCATGAAACAAATTGAAGCATAAGAGACAATAAGCTTCTAAAAAATTTTGAGACTCAGACTAGCATCATATGAGTAATTCCACTTTACTTTCTAGATATAGCCAACCACCAGATGTCAAAAATTTCATTGACCTCACAGCTCAGCATAGTTTAAATTATTTGAATGTATAGACAACTGATTTCTAGTATGGTATACAATTTGATTCTTTTGATTTCAATATAACTTCAAAGTCTTGTTGTAAGCCTTGGGCTTTACAATCAAC
>JANLJB010028529.1:0-11179 GCA_026212285.1 Bursera cuneata | reverse complement strand
TTTTAACAAATATTATAATTTTTTAATTTATTTATATTTTTAAAAAATTATAATATTTTTAATTTATTATCCTTTTTTTTAAAATATTATAACTTTTAAAATTTATAAACTTGTTTTAAATATTATAACTTTTTAATTTATTAACTTTTTTTTAAATTTATTAACCTTTTTAAAATATTATAATATTTTTTAATTTATTAACCTTTTTTTAAAATATTATATCTTTTTAATTTATTTATCTTTTTAAAAATATTATAATATTTTTTTAATTAATTTTATTTTTTTAAAAATATTATAACTTTTTTCTTCATAAAAGTAAAAAGCCTTTGTTCTTATTTGATTCCAATCAGGAATCAAATTTGATTCCCAAGAGGGTGGGGGGAAATGACTCATTCCTTTTCCTGGGGTAATGGGATTCCCATTCACAAGCTTTTTTTTATCAACCAAACAACAAGAATGGGAATACTCTATTCCCATTCCCATTCCCATTCCATGGATAATTTTACCCAACCAAACGGACCCTAAGTAATATAAAATATTTATAAATTAATAAAATTTACAAAAGTAATAAAGATACATTTCATACACTAAATAATTTTTGTTAAATTTAAAAAATTTACTAAATAATTACTAAATAATTTCACCTACTAAAATTATTTAGGTTTTAGTAAATTATTTATTAAAATTTACTTGCTTAATTTACTAAAATTATTTAGTGAATGAAATATATTTTTATTATTTAAATTTACTAAAATTATTTATTTTTTAAGAAATAATTTACTTGCTTAATTTATTAAAACTATTAAAATTTATAAATATTATCTAGTCAATAAAATATATTTTTATTATTTTTTTGTAAACTCTTATAATATTTTTATTAATCTTTAAATATTTTATTTTATTAATATTTAAATATTATAAAAAATAAGATTTTTATGTTACTTTATAATCAAAGGGTGAGTTTATTAGTTTTGGGTATATCAGATGGGTGTTTATATATTTATCCTATGTTTTCACTATAGTACCATTAAATATAATGAATAGAAGTTACGTTTTTGAAAGGTTTGTATTAGTTTTGATTCAGTGGGATATTGACCCGATCTTAATATTAACTTTTATTTCTAGTGTAAAAAGTGTTTGAATTAAGAATATTTCTTCGACGGAGTACTCAATCGGATTATAAACTCACCCCTTTATAATCAAAGAGGTAAGTTTATTAGTTTTAGGTATATCGAATAAGCGTTTATATATTTATCCTATCTTTTTACTATAACACCATTAAATATAATAAATAGAAATTACGTTTTTTAAATGTTTGTATTAATTTTGATTCAATGAAATATTGATCCACCTTAATATCCATTTTTATTTCTAATATAAAATGTGTGTGAATTAAGAATATTTATTCGGCCGAGTACTCAATTGAACTATAAAATTTTCCACGAGTATTGAATATTCTGTTGCGTCATCGTCCTTTTCCACTAATTGATGACATCGAAATCGGAGACTACCTCACTTGTCGTCACATGCATGTAGTCGGACAAGCTAAAGCAGATGGAAGAATTTCTTGCTAGTCAAAAAGCATAACCAATCTAATTTCTTTCCTCTCACATGCGTGATGTATGCGTGTCTTTTGTTAACAGTGAAACTCAAATTATTGATGGTTAATTAATTCAATTATATATAGGCAACGACTAATTCTCTTTATTAATTTTAATATGCCCATTAGATCAAAGTAATAATTTTCTCTTCGAATTATGTTAAAAGAAAAATTAGTAAGTTTATATATAGTATTAGGATACCCTCTTCATCTAATATTTTCTAAACTTTAGAGATTTTAAGACATGTTATAATTCTAAAATTTTATGCTTAAGGTATGCTTTTTCATATTCTTCACTACATTAATTGTCAAAAACACCATTTAACATCTTAAACTCTAGAACATCGGAAGAACCCAAACTTATCTTCACATTTATTTCCTCTGAGGAACTAGTGAATGCCAATCTTACTCCACAAAAGTAATTCTGCTTATTCTTGTTTCTTCATATATTTTGGTGCTAATCTCCGGATTAATTACCACTAAACATGCTTCATTGGGAGCAGATGAAGAACACATTTATTAGCAGCATATGTTCACAGGTTTAGCATTAAAATATATGTCATGATTAATGAATGAGAAATCAAGCAATTTTAATAACTTTTGAGTTCGGCTCTTTATACATGTTGGATAATCCTACATCGTTGGAAATGGTGGTTAGGTTGTATATATAAGAAGGGGATAAACCACAACCACTCATAAGCTACCTTTTGTAGTGGAGTTAGACTTTCTCTAACATACCATGCGTGATTGGGGGAGGGTATTTGATAATCTTTCCTAAACCCAAATGAGCACTTGGAAAAGGTGTTTAAGTTACACATAACAAGGTGGTGATAAACTTACACTCATAAGCTAGCTTTTATGGTGAATTGATGGGCGGCAAAAAAGAATATAACCAAATAATTTTAGAATTTTTACATGTATGTCTATCCTTAAAAGCTTTGAAAATATTAGATGATGAAGGAATTGAACTTCTTTAAGTAATATCACTTTTTCATTTTTTTTTTTTTTTGTGGGAAAAATTTATCACCTAAAATCTTCAACAAGAGCCATGCTTTTGCATATGTATGATTTATCTTATGAATTAATTTTGATCGACAATTAATTGTTTCATGAGATAAATCTCTTTTATAAAACATTACTTGACGAAATCGAACTCATTTATTTTTCTTATCTATCTCTTTACCATTACATTATCTTAATACTTTTCAAAACTCCGTCTTCCTCAATTCTCTCACCTTTCTGTAGAAATTGTTTCACACGCTTTGTCATCTCAAGAGGAAGATGCCAAGCCATTTGGCTAAAAAATATAACGAGGTTGTCAACAAAGGGCTATAGTTTAAAGCCCAACTGGACAATTGGGTCAATCAACCAAAAATCTGGCCCTTTTTTTAATTAACGAGAGGATTATCTCGTTATATGACAATATTGGGCTACAGAAGGACCCATAAATATAAGGTATTGTTATTTAAGATCCAACAAATTTATGAGGGGTGCTATTTGCGCCACACAACAAAACTAAGAAACCCCATTTTTAAGAGTTTTTTAATTACAAATACGTGTCTTTGCGATAATTACCTAAAAACCTAATACAAAGTAACAAAACTTTCTTTTTTTCTATAAACATTTTTTACACTCTACCTACATAAACTTACCAATCTTTGCGAAGTTGATTAGGCTTGCAATCCTAAAGATGGAAGATCAGTTAGAGGGTATTTTATCTTTCATGGTGAATCTCTAGAATCATGGCTGTTCAAAAAGCAATCTATTGTGTCTCGTTCTAGCATAGAATCTGAATATGAAGCTCTAGCACATATTGCAACAGAAATAGCTTGGATCCAATCCCTTCTAAGTGAGCTTCACTTCTCTTTACCTTATTATCAGGTAATCTGGTGTGACAACATTAGTGCTAGTGCCTTAGCCTCCAATCCAATTAATCATGTTAACAAAACACCTAGAGATTGATGTTCCCTTTGATCGAGACAAAGTTCTCCGAAAACAACTTGAAGTCAGATATATTCCCTTTTGTGATCAAGTTGCAGATTGCTCACTAAGCCACTAGCTTCTCCACAGTGAATTTCTCAAAGACAAACTTAGGGTAGCTAAAGTAGCCACCAGTTTGAAAAGGGATGTTAAGGTGGCTTATCTAATCACTATAGTATAATTAATTCAGTGTAATTAGCTTTGCTTCTAGTATACCTAGCAAGTATAACTTGTTCTGTAAATTGCTTTATTGCTGCAGAACAATTAGTTAGTAGAGTTGTTTCCTTTATTTGATTGATTTGGTATTTTGTTTGTTCTAGAATCTCCCTGTTTTGTTTGTTCTACAATCTACAATTTCTAGTATTGACTAAGAATTTTTCAGTACTAGTAATCAGTGGCGGACCTAGAATTTTGTATAAGAGCGGCACCGTAAATATTTATAATATTTTTTATAAACCTCGATATTTACAAGGAAATTGATTAAAAAATAAAAGAAGAGTACACCTATATAAAAGAATATATGATTTCAACTCAAAAGTTAATTTTTTTAATATCTCTCTATTATTGTTTCAAAAATATGATTTTCTAATATGTATTTTTTTTTAATCCAAAAAGACTACAAATGAATTAAGAAAAAGTTAAGAATACTCTTTTTTTAACGATGTTTACTAATTTTTTTATTCTAATCATTACAAATAAATCAAAAATAAAGAGATACATGGAGTAAATAGAATATATAATTCACTAAAAATTATCCATAAAAAAAGTTACAGAGTTAGTCATTAACGTTCACTAACAATTCTTCGAATTAATCATTAATGTTCACTAACAATTCTTCAAGTTAGTCATTAACAATTTTTTGTCAAACTTGATTGATTGATTACAAACTAGAATAGAAAAAAAATAAATGGAAAGATATCATTTATATTAAAGTAAATAAATTAAAAAATAATAATTTAAAATATGATTTGTGAAACAAAATAATAAAATTAAAATATAAGAGAACTTCACATGGTTATAAACTAAAATATAGGTTTTTTAATTATATTATCTAGATTAAGAAAAGGTTATTTATGTCATTAGAATTAAAAGAGAAAGGCTACACAATGTTTAATATGATAATAATTTTAAAAAATAAAAGAAAATATCTAAAATAAGGTTTTTTCTAAGAAGAGATGTAATAGTAATACATTGAAAATATGGGGGTAAAATCGAATCTTTAAGTTTTAGGAGGTGCGCGGGCCCTGGTCCCTTCTTAGGTCCGCCTGTTCGGGATATATTTATTTGATGGCTTCATCCACAGGATCACAACCGACTGTCTTCAATCTTCACTCTATTGCTCCACGTTGTAGGGTCATCTTCAGAAAATGTCTTCATCAATAAATTAATTATGATTTTGGTAGCCGTTATGTCAACCACTGCTTATTTATTTGTTTCGACGTGTCTCATTTGCATCCCTGCTTCTGGTTTTGCACTCTTAGCACAGAGAGCCGGAGAGTGTAATATATATGGAACAGGGCAATAGTTCTCGTGCATCCAGACTTAAAAGGAGCATGAGGGAGAGAGTAAGAAGAAATTATATGAAAGATCTTCTATCGGAGCTTGCTTTTCTGATTCCTGTTCAATCCTCTAAGGTGCATACATACGCTTTAAATATTTTTTCCTCTCTCATTTTTTTTCTTCTTATCGGACGTACGTAAAGCACTTACATAAATTATATCTTGATATAGGTTTCAGCACCAAAGTTACTGGAGCAAGCCACCAGTCATATAAGGCATCTACAAGAACGAATCAACGAACAAAGCAGCCGAAGGCAAGTATTACTGAAAAAGAGTACTTGTGATGAAGATAAAAAGAATACAAGCGGCCTAAGATTACCTGTTCTAGACATAAGATGTTTAGATAATAGTTTGGAAATAAACTTGATTTGTGGGTTGAATAAAAACTTCATGCTACATGAAATCATAAGTATCCTTCAGGAAGAAGGAGCCGAAGTCATAAGTGCTTCGCAGTTTGATGCTGGTGATAGACTCGTTTATGTCATTAAGTCCCAGGTATTTATATATATATCTTTGCTTATAGTTACATTTAAATATAACCAAGTTTTTCTTATAATATAATATTTTCCTATTTACATTAATTCTCTGTATGAAGCTGGCGATGCTCATGTGTATGCATGTACGATGCCTTCAGTCTTGACATTAATTACTCTTTGTTTCTGCAGACTATCAGTCCTAGAATTGGTATAGAAACTACGAGAGTTCGTCAGAGAATAAAGGATGTGTGTTTCTGAATTCGTTGGGTTTCCTTCTCACTAGCGTGCTATCATATGTTTGGTGTTACCATGGTTTCGAAAATGTTGCCTTTTAATAAGTTGTGTAATAAAAAAAAAATTAGTGGTTAAAGAAGTACCTAAGCTGTGCTTGTTATTAATATATGAAGTCTCAATGTGAGTTATCCTCTGTTGGATCATTTGTTGAAGAAAAAGTATATATATCGAATTTATATGAAGTTTTACAATGAACACATTGTACCCATTGAGCAAATATCACTGGGATCAAGATTTGTTTTTGTATCAAAAGGAAGCATGACATTATTATGAAATATGTGCTAATGGATCAACTAATCGAGGACTCTCTTATTGAATTATGTCAATGTCAACTATTAATAAACAATTAATTAGTAAACTCCATCTATATGAGATAAGAGCCATATATAGTACCAATTATTGTTGTTCAAATCAACAAACAATTCTCTTACACAAATTATGTTGTTACATAGCTGATCTTATAATGTGGGACAAGTTAGGATAAAATTAGGAATTTTTTTTAGAAATTTTATTAAATTAAGAATTTTTTATTTAATTTATGAGATTTTCTAATTAGGGTTGATTTACTAACTAATAGTCTTCTATTTTAATGAAGATTAATTTGTGTGTGTGTGTTTGTTTTTATGCCTATTCTTTGTCCTTGTCCCTCTCAACACTGATACTATGCATTACGAGAGAGTGAAGTTATGGAGAACTAAGCATGAGGATGAGTCGAGTGAAGTTGACAATGTGACAGATAATCTTGAAGATGCACTTGAGTCTAGACGTGATGATGAGACTTATATGTATAAATCTCGGGTCAGCCATAATTATTGCTGCTAATTTTTTAAGCTTAGACCCGATTCAAGGACTGCCCTAATCATTATTCATTAATTTACTGGTATAAGACTTGAGGTGAAAGAGACGTTACGGGAAGGATCGAGATGAACCAAGACAGGTCGAGGTTGATTTCGTAAAAGATTCCACTGCTAATGGCCCAAATGAGAGGGAAGAAACGTTGAAAATTGGTCTCTGTGTCTGGACATTAGCCGTTACCTTGTTTTAAGGTTGCTAATATAATTTATTTATATCATAATGACAACTATTTATCTCTGGCCGGCGCCTGCGGCAAAATCGATTTTGCTGATCCTGATCATGATCCATGAAACATGAATGCAGCTTACGATTTGTTTCTTTTGACTCAAGTCAAAGCCGTGCCTACATTCACTGCATGTGTTCAAAGCTTGTAGAAAACATATTGTCTAGTTTGCTTATGCACCCATATCAAAATTGCATGACATGGCTCCAAGTTCAGTACTAATGCGTGGATTCTAACAAATGTTGTTGGTAGGAGGTGATTAAGACGGACACGTGTGACCCCAGTTAAGTCCGTAAAAAATTTAACTAAGTTAATTTGCTCCAATCAAAGACTAACACGAATATACATATATAATTTTATTAAAGATAGATCTTGTAAAATATTGTACATTTTTTATTTATTTTGACTTCTATTTGTTAAAAAATATATATATATATATATATAATTTTATAATAAAAAACTTATTAAAATATTATATCTTTATTTATTTATTTATTTCAATTTTATATAATATATATATATATATATATAATTTTATAATAAGAAAAATCTATTAAAATGTTGTACCTATTTTTTATTAGACTTTCATATATAAAAAAATTGCAATTTCATAATAAAACAAATCAATTAAATTATTACATTTTTATTTATTTATTTAGACTTTCATTTGTGAAAAAATATATTTTTATGATAAAATAAAATTTATTTAGACTTTTATATGTAAAAACAAAATTATAAGTTTATAATAAGACAAATCTATTAAAATATTATATTTTTTATTTATTTGGATTTTCATATATAAAAATTACAATTTTATAAAAAGAAAAATCTATTAAAATAGTTCATCTATTTTTCAACTTATGTAATAAAATATCATTTTATAATAAGGTATATATAAGTAGGCATTAAGTTTTACTAAAAATTCTATTAAAATATATGACATATAAGGTACGAATGCTATAATAATCATTAACAAAAAATTTATGTTAAAGCCTAACTTCTCTTAAACGGAAGTGTCAAAGTGGGGTTTTGATAAATTTGATTCTTAAAATCTGATTATAAATATAAATATTAAAATAGATATGAATTTATAAAATATTTCATAATTCATGATAATTTTAAATATATTAAAATAATAAAATTAAATAAATTAAAAGAAAAATAATTGAACAACCATTGTCATTGGCCATTGATTGTCGGTGAACTGTATCTATTCAACGACATAATTAATACCAAAATAATCGTAGTCGACTAATCTATTTATCTACGGTGATATTATTATTATATAGAATAGAGATTTGTTGCAAGACATCAAAATCTTTTGGCAATTGAGAATTTCTTAGTATGTTGTTGCGACCAATCACTTTGTAGTAATGGAAGGATAATTCAGATATTGATCGGTCCAAAAATTGATTTTAAAAAATTAAATTTTAAAAACTAACCCTACGTATTCTTAAAATCTAACACAAAAGACGTATTATTGGAAATGTTGTCATTCGGATGAGTTTAAAAGGTTTAAACCTGGTATTAACTAATGGCCCCATTCGATCGGTATCGTGAAGTTCACATCGAGTTTCCTCTCAATTCTCCATATTTTTCTGCGGTTTCTATTGACAGACTTATTAATGGCACCTGTACGCTTGTCGACTTTCGATCAGTATCATGGAGTCCACACTGACTTTTCTGTCAATTCCCCTTATATGTCTGTCGTTCTCCTGTTTGAAACGCTAAGTCAGCTAAATAAATTTTATAAATATGTAGAGTGGTCCTTCAGCTCTCTTTCTCGTATGGTGCTCCTGCATGTCGGCAGTTTGCCAACTTGCACAGAGTCTCAGTCGCCCCAATTGATTGTTCCCTAGTAAAGTCTTTTGCCACCCTTTGTCCTCAATTAGGCTTCTGAATCTTTGATCTCATTCTTGGTTCTGCGTAAACTCCATCATCCTCTGCACCTAGTTTCGTGTTTCACATTGCCTTTAACCATAAATTATGATCTTACTCATGAAATCAGTGCTAGCTCCTGTTTTGTGGTTGCCGACATCCTTTGAGCTAGTCTAGTCTTAGTCAATATATACAATTTCAAAATTCTACTATATGTGAGTCTTTAAACACTACTGTTACTACCTAATTTCGATCTTTTTCACTCATGGCATCAACAAAGTTCGGTTCTCTATTAGAATTATCTTTGTAGGAGTATGATTTTTATTCTACCAAAATCAGTATTTTCAAACATGATAATCCTTTTTTTTTTTTATAGACATATTTTATATGAATGATTACTTAATTTCCAGACATTTTTTACGTCTCTGAAGATGATATAATTGATCAAGTCTAAAACTAAGAAAATCACTGAAACCAGATAGATTTTTATCTTTAATCTTGACATGCATCACATCATGTTTATGCTCATTTAAAGAGTTAGTTATACATTTGCGGCTGAGTTGCTAGCTGCATTTTCACATTCCTCAACAACGTGTCCCAACTTCAAACTTACGTTTACCTCTTGAGAGATTAAGTGGACGTGGACACAATCCCTTGACTAGTTGACTTTTTGCTCATAGAGATCTGTTTCCCCAATTTTAGATTAGACCCTTTACCTGTCTAAACATAACTGTGCTTTTGTAAAAGTATCATTCCCTTCGCGAACAAATGAAATACTTGCAAAAACAACAAGTCATGAAGCAGCAAGGGAATGGTTTATCAAGAATCAATCGAAGTTTTGCTGAGAGAAAACGAATAACTCGATTGAAGGATCTCTTATCCAAGCTATATACTCTCATTCCCACCCAAAACTCCAAGTTGCGTCATATCTCTTTGCTCATAATAATTCTCTGATGTCTAATATGTTTTTTTTTCTAGCTCTATTAATTAACTGAAATGCATTGATATTCTCATAGTTGTCAGTAGCTGAATTAGTGGACCCAAGCCACCACGTATACAAAGATGTTGCAGGAAAAACTAGAGAAAATGAGAAAAAGAACGGAAATGCTGAAAGGTGATCATGATGAGAATTTTGAACCCGTAATACATATGAAATCCTCAGAAATATAGTCTGGAAGTAACTATAGTTAGTGGGTTGAAGAAAATTTTCCCGTTGCATCAAGTTATCAATGTTCTGGAGGAAGAAGGAGCTCAAGTTGTCAGCACTACGTACCCTATTGCCTGTGATTGGGTTTACTAGACAATTTATTCTCAGGTATATTTTCACACGGTGTGTTTTCGGATATATCTTCATTATATATTTTTTTTCAATATAATTTGCTTTTTTTTTTTTCTTGCAGGTTACCATTCCTAGAATTGGCATAGATCCTTCAAGGGTGGAAGAGAGACTGAAGAAACTCATTTCTTGAGTCTATTATTTTGTGATGCTCCAGAATAGTGGACACATTTACTGTTAAATACAAGTGTATCCCTTGCAGAATGCTTGCGGAACAAGATTGGTTTACTTTGTGAAAATTTATATATAAAATAGTCGGATCTCCACACTTAATTGGACACTTTAAGCTTTTAGGTTGAATTTGATATCAAAACTCAATTTTCTATCCGAAATTTTCTTCCAATCCTGTCTCTTAAACTTCACTCAAAGCCTTGCACCATGAATTGGCTAGGCTTGTTAAATTTGTTACCGTTTGTGCCAAGGGGCAATGGCACAAACGGGATTTTAGTTGAAGCACAAAAACATGAAATAATTTTTAAATGACAATAATATTTTAACATCAAAAATCAAAATTATTTTAAAGAAAATAAATGTAACTCATGCATACTTTTCTTTTACTTTTCCTTTTTTTTTTCTCCTAATGGTACATATTGTTAACATCGCTCTCGCTGCTAATTTCACTGGATTGCTTATCATGACTCCCAACAAGTGCGACGGTGCGTCACATGTCACCTACTCATAAAGAGCGACCCATTTCGTCTCCACTAATGCAAGTACTTCACACAAGTGCTACATCTTAGAAAGTGTAATACCCAAGTGTAGGTTGTCTTAATTATAGTCCTCGGTGAGTCCAAGTATCGTATCCACAGGGAGATTATTATTAAGATGAAGTGGTCCTTATTTCAATGTCCAAGATCCAAGAGTAAAGGAAATGTAAATGGAAAGTTGGTTGATTTTATAGATGAAATTACTAAACAAAATTAATTCAAGTAAAAGACACTAAGGCATCGGAGATCCACACTCATTTAAATTGTAAAA
>JANLJB010028528.1:191-11178 GCA_026212285.1 Bursera cuneata | reverse complement strand
GGATACGATATTTGGACTCACCGAGGACTATAATTAAGACTACCTACACTTGGGTAACACTTTCTAAGATGTAGCATTACTGAGTATTTGATCATTGTGTTTAATGCTTTTATGCACCTAATCACTGCATGAATGAATTCAGTTATTGTGTTAAAGTTGAAAGATTAGATACAATAATAGAACCAATAATTCAATATCATAATCTACATACATAATAGAAATATTTGTATAGGTTATGTAGTAACAAGCAAGGGAATCTATTAGCTTAATGTGTTTGGGGAGTTCTTAGACTCATATTAGAAATAATTGAGTTAAGGCAACTTGAATAAGTTTATATGTTCTTGAAAAAGACTGGTAGATAGCATTAGGGATTCTTACTTTTAGTAATTTATCTTAGAATTCAATAGGACTAGACTCAAGGAATCAATTCAGATGGGTTATGGTGAGATCATAGGCTTAGCATATTCATTTCATCCATATCATTTTCTTGTTAAATTAGCTTTTATTTTATTAAATAAGTCATAATTCACATCAGTTTTAGTGTCTAGATAGTATAAGGTCTGATAATATTTAGTAATCAATTTATTTAGTCCTTGTGGGAATGACAACTCAGCTTCACCACTATATTGCTTCATTTGTGATTCTGTACAATGGCAGATAATTAACAAACAAATTACAAGTTGAAAATGACATTTTAGGTGGAAAGTTAGCATCGTAGTGCCAAGGAATGTGAGGCCGCAGCGCCCAAAAGGCAAAGAGTAAGCTCCACGACATCAAAAAAGTCAAGGTTTTAACCCCGATTCATTGGAATTCATATTACATGTGGAAGAGACTCATTGCCCGAAGCCTGCCCGATTTGTTAAAATATCAAGAATTTGAATGGCCCTAATCTTCCTAATTCTTGGCTACTATATAAAGGATCTTTTATGAGAGTAAAAGCAAAGGATTTTTTGACAGCTTAAGAGAGATGGTTGGAGGTTATTTTCTTCGTCTTTCCTTCTTCAAATCTTTTACAAGGAAGATGAAGATGATTTCAACATGGATGAGTGGCTAGTCATGTAAAGCTTAGGGCAAAAGTTGATTGGTGATGATATTTTGGTTGTGTTTTAATTTTCAATTGATCTTTATTATTTAAATTCTTTGATTGAATTCTTTACTTGATTTGAATAAAAGTTTGAGACAATGATGTTAAGTCTTGCTATGGTTTAATTTTGGATTAGGCTATAAGTTTATGAATGCATGATTGTAACTTGAACGGATTGTTTTCATGTTATAAAAGTGATATTCCACTGCATTATTGTTTATGAGCATAGACTCGACTTTATAACTGGATTTTATAAATGAAAACTATGGATTAATAGGAAGAATAGAACATAGAATTACTTTTGAGGAATTGGTTGCCTAAATTGACAAATCTTCCAATTAGGGATTTTAGTGCTGTAAACCCTATTGTGTAATTGAACTGGAAAAGCCAAAACATTGTATCCAATCAATGGAAGTCTGACTCTTTACTATCGTTTAATACTTTTTTTTTTTTTCAAATTTCACTCAAATTACTAGTTTAGATAGATTTTAGATTTTTTTTTTCAAATTTAATTTCTTTTCTTTTGAAGTTCAAGATTTTGTAGAGTTTACTTTTCTCCCCAAGGAATTGATACCCTGAACTATACTAACACAATCGCAAGAGTTAGTTTAGGCTTAATCAGAAGGCACCTATCATATGGTGTGAGAATCAAAGTGTAGCCTCATTGGCAACAAATCGAATTTTCCACTCAAGAAACAAACATGTGGAGTTAGATGTTCATTCATACAGGCAAAGTGACAAATAAGGAAATAGAAATTAGGTATATTCCAACTTTAGAGCAAGTTGCAGACATTTTCACCAAAGCCTTTACAGTTGATAGATTCTAATATCTCAAAGCAAACTTAATATCACAATGAGACAGTTGAGTTTGAGGGAGGGTGAAAAGGAAATTGATAGAGGCTTATTTGGATTTAACTAAATCACACAAGCTGTAAAGTGAAAAAAGTTAGCTAACCTATGTAATCATTCTTAGGGGTGGGCATGAATCGGGAAAGGTCGGGTCAAGTTGGGTTTGGCCCAACCTGACGTTGACCAAAAACATGACAGGTCAAGAAAAACAGACCCGAAGTTAGGTTCTAGTAAAAATGAACCCGATAATTCGGGTTTGGTCGGGTTCGAATCGGGTTTGTCAGGTTTGGTTACTTTATCACAAAAAATCTTAAATAATATATATAAAATAAGATGTAACCTAAGGGTAATATTATAAACATTGTTTTCGGGCTAGGGAGTTCAAATTCTATCAACTACAAATAATTTTCAAAATTACTCAAATGTGTTTAATTTATAATAAAAAAGTTTAAATAATATACATAAAAGGAGATATGGTTTGCTGGTAATCTTACAAGATGTGTTAAGGGTGAGTGTTTGAATCATATAAACTACAAATAATTCTCAGATTTTTGTCAAATGTTTTTAATTTATATTATTCAATAAATAAATTTTTTTACATAAAATACATAAAGGAGTTATAGCCTAGTAGTACTATTACAAAAAGAATTAAGAGGTGAGAGTTAGAATGTGGCAACCCAGAAATTCAGAACGGTGATCTAGGGGTATAAGTGAAAGATTTTAAAGTTGAAGATCGTAAAAGTACGTATTTTTTGTATATACGGGATGACACAAATGTGACGACGTCTTGTATGTGAGTATTCGGAGGAATACGAGAGTTTTCAGTAAATAGGACGAAAAATAATTTTACATGAGCTCGTGGGTTTTTCATGTTTAGTACCCAATTGTGACATTTTAAGGGTTACGTGAGTGGGAAAAGATGAGGACGGGTTGACGATGAGATACTGAGACTTTGGAGTCAGGATTCGAAAGCATTAAAGGTTTGAAAAATTATAGAAAGACCCCTGAAACCCCAAGTCTATATAAACTGTATAGGGGTTTTGCATGTTAAAAACTCTATAGAAACACCCCTGGTTGTTGGAAGTCGTTGTCTCTGACAATCCTTCACATTTCTGACGAGTTAGCCGCCATGACTGGTGGCGATGGAACCGTCTCGGCCTATTGATCATCCCGATGGTCTTCGTTTCCCTGTCCGGTGCCTGAATTTGCCTGATTGACATAAGAAATGTCTGTTATGTCAATCGGTGATCTGTTGTTCCCGACGACGTTAGACTGCATCACCGATTGGGATCTCTTCCTCTCGGCTTGAGGATCCTAAATCTGGTCCTCGATCGTCAGTCCTATGCTAGAATCACTAGGAATCAATGAAAAATCGTTCGACTTTTCCTCCTCTAATCTGCCACCGTCAGCCACCGTCTTGTCTCACTACTTGCACCGTCGCATTTAGCTCGCTGAGATGACTCCAGTGGTGGTGCCTGATCACCATTCCTAACGGCCTAGCATTTTTCCGGCGAGTGGACTCTCATCATTTCTATTGAAAAATATCTAATGACCCCCTGCAGCTTCTGACTTTGGTATCTACACACTTTTCAACAACCCCACTATTTTGGAACTTAGCAATTTACCCCTATCATGTGTGACAACGTGAGGACCCCCAAGGGTTTACAGGTTAGCAATCTCCCCCCTATTTATATAATTTAGAATAGTTTATAAGTATACGGTAATGCCCCCAGGACGTAAAATATCAATTTAATCCTCGATTTTTGGTTTTGTATTATCTGGCCCCGCGACTTTAAGGACTCATCCTAGACCACTAGAACATATGGATTTACGATACAAATGAGGAAATGAGAGAAAAAGAGGTTTGGGAGCTACAGTCTGGATATCGAGGTAGGGGTTTCTATACGCACACTTCTATTTTATTTTAAATGAACGTGAATGTGGATTGGTACTATATGTATGTTTATGATTGTTAGGTAGATTTTTGTGATATGTATGCGATGCTTGATTTAGGGTATTATGTAGGTGGGTAGTATGCATATGATTTAGGAGCCAGGATGGGTGTCCAGCATGGGAACGTTGTATGTATATGTGAGTATGTGTGATTGGACAGTTAAGACACGGGAAAACATGTGTGACTGTTTGTATCGTTGGATGGTCGAGATACGGAGGATAAGTGTACAACCACTGTGACGAACGATTAGGGCATAGATAGTATAAGGAATGTATGTGTGTAATCGTACGTGACTAGATAGATAGGATACGATAGAATATGGACGGTTATGATTGGTGGGATGGATGAGATATGGATGATACATGTGCGAACACGTGCAATGGGATGTACGAGACATGGACCGCACGTGGGTGCACGTGTATGATGTGATAGGTGAGATAAGTGTTATATGCAAGTATAACTATGCACGACAAGACTAGCTATGATACGGACCAAGCGTATATGGACACACTCGTTAAGATTGATGGCTACAGAAATACATGAGTGCATATATGTGATGAGATGGATGAGACACGAGTGTACCGTATAGGCTAGTGGTAATGAGATGCATATAATAAAGGTATGGAAATATGAGTAAGATACATGAATAGGATGAGTTACGGGTATGTCATGTATGTGTGTAGACGTAAGGATTGACCTGCTTAGTATGTGGTAATCCTATGGTAGGAGGACTAACCGGTTGACACGTGGTAGTCCAGTGTGTTAGGGATTGCCTTGTGTTGTGAGTAGGAATCCGATGTGACTGCTATGTATAGTGTTAGGCCTTAGGCTGGCCTAGCTGATCTGGGGTCTAAGGAAAACACTAGAGTGTTTTGATATGATACTATATATATACGGGTTGTGTTAGGCCTTGGGTTGGCCCGGCTGATCTAGGATCTAAGGAAAACACCCCTTTTTATGAGTACACTACTAGGCATTGGTTGGTCCGGCTTATTTGGGATCCAAAGAAAGCACTACTGAGATGATGATAGTGTTAGACCTTGGGTTGGCCTGGCTAATCTGGGATCCAAGGAAAACACCCCTTTTTATGAGTATAGTGCTAGGCTTTGGATTGGCCCAACTGATATGGGATCCAATGAAAGCACTGCTAAGACGATGATCGTGTTAGGCCTTGGGTTGGCCCAGCTGATCTAGGATCCAAGGAAAAACACTGAATTAGAAACTTTTACACATAGATGTATGGTTGCGCTACGTATGTTGCGATGATTGTGATTGAATGGAACTTCCTGATAGTGAAATTGTTATGTATGTGAGTGAGTAATGAAATGGTTTAGTATGTTTGGATGTAAATTGTCTAATGCATACTTGGAAGCTAAAATGTTATGGAACTGTGTAGTTATAGGAATTCCTATTGGGCTGTGTTGCTCACCCCTTCCTCCACAGGTACTCAAGGTCAGGAGTCGGGTGTTGATGATCCGGAGCTTACATAGAGGATCTTGGATAGTCATGGGTACATCTGGGTAGACAGTGTGAGTGTGTCAGTTGGTGTTTGCTCGTCTATTTTAAAAAGAAAAATTTTGTAACCCGTTTTTCAGTGTAAATGTTTTATATTAAACTTTTTCATTGCTTTTATTTTATTAATCTACTCAGTGACCATCGAGATTCCTGTATAAGGGGTTTCGGGGGGCCACATAGAATCTTATCAACTGTAAAAATTTTCAGATTTATTATAAGTCGGGTCTAGTCAGGTTTATTGGTTTCAACATGTGGACCCGATATTGATCCGAAACCAAACGGGTTGGGAAATTGTGACCCGAAGTTGGGTTTTCAAAACTGCTGACCCAATGAAAACTCGACAGGTTGGGTTTAGCCCGACTTGTTGGGTCGGATCGGGTAAAAATGCATTGCCCTAGTCATTCTTGATAAGATTGTAACTATAAAAGTTGTTGTTACTTAGCAAAGGACAATAGCAAATGTGGATAAACGATTGATCATGTGTACGTTTTGGATCTTCACAGCTATTATTCTAGAGTTTTTAATGCATTTGTATAAAAAAGAATAATTCTATGTTTATAAAAACCAAGTGAATATTTATTTATGAAATCCTATTTTTACTAAGCTCTGCATTTTTGTTGTTGTCTCCTTAGCTTTATACCAAAACAACTCATTTAAGCTTAACTCTTAAAAGTGAAGTTACTTTTTAGACAAGTAAAAGAAATTGATAGTTATACTTGAAAAATCCTACTACAAATGGGAAATGTTTTAATTAAATGCTTAATTAATAGAGTTTCAACAAGGAAAAGGAGCCCAACTATAAAAGGCTTGTGATACTTATATATTTTGAGACTCCTACATTGCTTAGAAAGTAGTATAAGGTAAGGAGCATAATATAGGAGAGTCTAGTTCTATAATTATAGATCATCCAAGAAGTATTCAAGCATAGTTCTCTCATTAGAGATAGTTTCTCCTCAAGAGAGATAAAGATTTTAGATTCCAATGACTAGAGAGAGGTTGTAAGAAGGTTATTTGTAGTCTAATAAAAAATTTCTTTACTCTATGGAGGTTTCCCTCATCAAAAAAGGGTTTTATCACATAAGGCTCACGCTCATTGGTTTATTATTTATTATTTTATTTTACTTTCAAGTTTATAAAGAATGTTAACAGAAACTTGAAATTCAACTTTAGTTTTAAATAAGTAAAATAGAGAAGTAATATTAGTTTTAACTAAGTTTGGTTTCTTATATGATTAATATTTTATATTAATGGGTATATAAATTCTTAGTTTTTATTTGTAAGGAGTGGGTGTAATTAATAAACAAAATGAGTATGAAGAAAGGTTTAAAATAGCTCCACCTTTAATTTCCAACTTGATTTAGCATTGGATTCTAAATTTTGCAAACAGATTAACTAATTTATAGGTGCTAATAATTATTTATATTAAACGAAATGAGAAAACAGAGAAGGGTTATAGAACCATGAGAGTTAATATTACTTACCTGATCCCGAAAAACTTAGAAAAATTTGACAAAATATCCAAAATTAAAGGGCGGATTACAAAAATATCCAGACTCCCTAATTACTTGTAAGTCCTTATCGAATCTTATATGAACGGATAATAAATGTCCTCCCTCCATTCAATGTTGAACCAATATGTATAGATCAGTCCATATCACTTAACCAATATGGACCGATTGGTCCTCATACATGCCGTATATGGACCAAATGGTCCTAATACATGCTTCATATGGATTGATCAATCTTGATCGATCCACACCACCACTGAACCACTTTCGACCGAACGGTCATGATATATGCTCGATATTTAAAAATGTTAACGTTATTTTAAAATTGATAAGATTTGAACACCCCATACCTAATGAAGTATTTTGGCAATATTACCATTAGGTTACAACGCAATTTACATACATTATGTAAAAATGTATACTAAATATGTACCAGATTATTTTTTTATTATTTAATTAATATATCTCTAATTAGATGATTAATTTTAATTATTTAATTATTTTTTTATATTTTTAAATTATTTAATATCTTAATTAGTTATTTATTTATTTATATTTATTATTTAGATAATTATTTATCTTTATTAAATTCAATAACTATTTTATTTATTTTATTTATTGAATTATTTAAATTAATGACCAATTATTTAGTTATTATTTTATTTTTTGTATTATTTATATTATTTAATTTTTTATTATTTAAAATAAGGGCTAGTTATTTATTTATTATTTTATTATTTATTTGTATTACTTTATTATTCATATTATTTATTGATTATTATTTAAAATAATGGCCAATTATTTATTTATCATTTTATTATTTATTTGAATTACTTTATTATTTAATTAATATATTTTTAATTAGAAAATTATTTTTAATTAAATATTGATATATTTTTTAATCATTTAATATCTTTATTAATTATTAATTTATTTAATAAATTTATTATTCATTTATCTAATTATTTATTTATTATTAAATTATTAAATATTTATTTAAAATTTTTATTTAGTATTATTTAATTATTTAATGTTTTTATTTTATTTAAACTGTTCTATCCATCGGATCGACCAATTCTAGCATATGACCGACCAATTCTGGGCTTGGAAGAGAATGTTTATATATATATATATATATGAGGGTATTTTTGAGAGTTCAGATAAAAATGGATAGAGCCTATTGTTTAACTAGCCCCTAATTTTGAATATTTTGTCTAATTCCCCAAAAGCTTTAAGCATTCTCTTATATCTTGTGATCTGGAATATATAACTAGTTAATTTATGGCTTTCTGGTTGCCAGATAATTTATATCCAAATCTTTTCAAGAATCCGGTAGGAGGATAAAGAAGAAACTTCAGAAGGAGCCGGGTCATGTAAGTAAAGTATTGATCTTAGTCTAGGTCAATGAAATATGACAAACTTCTCTTGATATTGTCAATATGTTCCGCAATAAAGTTAAAAAGAGGAGGAATAAATAAACAAGAAGGCATTGGACAATGGACTCACCTCGCGTACGCAAAGTGTAGGCAGCATTTGTTATGCAACATTGGATTGAATTATAATCTTTAATAGGGACAGGAAAGAATTTAATTCTTTTGTTATTATATTATTATTAATTATTTCAAAAACCCTAGCTTTGTTTCTTAATCTTAAAACCCCTATTCTAAAATCTAGTTTGAAATCTATATGTTCTACGTTAATATAAGATAGATGCAGAGGAAGATCTACATTGGTTAATCAGTAATCAAAATGAGATGATTTTAAATGTTTAATTTCAAACTATTTTCGGATGATTTTACTGAATGGCATCACTATATACTCATGTGAAGCAGTAAAAGATTTACAAGAATTATATTACTTTCGAGAACGTGCTTAATGGCTATTTGACCATTTCCAAAACTCTGGATCATCTTGCGGTTCGTTCTGGGAAGAGGAAAACAATAAACTCTATATGTATATATTATCAAGAGTATTGATTGGTAGACAACTACATTACTTCAAAGAGTAGACCTTCGATCATAATTAACATTAAATATTTCTTGAAATTAAGAAAACTTGCTCAAGATCGATGCATGTTGAAATAAAGATTGAAAATCATAGTATCTATTCTCGAATTATCGTTGGTAAATATAAATGACTTTCACACGCAAAAATATTATAAGAACTGTTTGCTCTTATCAAGAAATCGTTACTAGTAATAAAACCAAATAAAAATACAGAAGAAGACTAATTACGTACACTTAGGAAGGCCTTTGCCTAGCAAGAAATCTAAGCAAAGCAACACCCGGAAGTTCTTTTCATCAGTTTACATCAAACATAGAAGGACAGAAAAAGCCTACAGATGCTGATTGTGTACTAAAAATGTAAATCAACAGTACAATTAGCAACAAATTGCAGAAGAATCAAAAGTACGCCATTCCTGAAGTTGCAGTAATCGTACTTGTCTCACTCATCAAGGGTTCCCATAATCAGGTGTTTCGTTTCCATTCTCTTTCTGGCAATAACATACTCGGTAATACTTTTTTTCATACTCATCATAAAAGATTCTACATTCGCAGCGAGGAGGAGGAGGAGGGGAAGGAGGAGGAGGAGAAGGAGGACTCGGAGTCTCATTAGCTTGATTAACATATTCAGTTGATGAGTTAAATGTTCGTGTTGTATTAAACGCTGAAGTGGGAGTGGAAGGAGGACTTACACCAGATGCAGAACCAGCATGTCCGGGGTCACTGCCATGAACTCCGCTTTTACTTTGGTCATCATGCTCATGATCTTCACTCGCACCATCTGCCCACAAGACGACCGTGCCCATCAGAATATTTTTACAATAAAAAGAACAAATCTTTAACACAAAGGTGATCTACGGTGAAAGAATGCATACCGATAGTACTGTTTTCAGGAGCATCTAATAACTTTCTTGCAGCCTGGCAACTCGGAATGAATTGGAGGATCATAATTAACAGAAATCCAAAAATGATAAGAGAGCAACTCATTCTCTCCATTTTCTAATTTTTGCCTCTCTTTTAAGACTTAGATGGTGTGTCAGTGTATGGTTGCATGAATAATTTTCCTGTATTTATAAGCTGTGCAAGCTGAAAACATGCTAAGCTCTTAAGTGAAATTTATCTATAATATGTATTAAAACGGTAAATTTTAAAAGTTTTTAACATAGGTGGGTAGCATAATTTTTTTTTTGTGCAATTATTTTATGGAATTATTGAGCTTATTAAAAGTGTTCTCAGTCAAATATTTGTATTTTTAATATGATTAGTCTCATTTATGTCGTTATGTCAGATATCTATATACACAATCTTAAAAATTTTATAATCTCATCGTAAAAGTTATTTTGATTCTATATTAATTTAATGATTTTTAATTAAAAACTAAATTATATAATAAAATTATACAAATTTTAAGGTGTTAAGGCACATATTAAAATTACCATTTTAGTATCCAATTGAAATGAATACACAAAATTTTAGTAAAATATTCTATGGTAGAGTTCTCTTTCTTAGATCTTGATTGATATAATTTTCCTCCATTTCTCGGTATGAACGTGTACGTTAAATTGGGGAATGCAGGCAACATTTATTGGCAAATCTAAGGACGGAGTTAATTAACTTTTTAAAAGGTTTGACAAGTTCTCAAGTAGTACTTTTTTAAAGGGTCAATATCACGATCTCAATCAGTTTAATTTCTTCCACACCATTGAGCACGGAACGGAAGTCAATTTTATGCTTCTATTGTTTGGTTTATTTAGTTAGTAGTACTGTAATGTTACTGTCTAGCAGTTTGTCACTTGATGAAGACCTTGACCTGGGTCGCTCTATAAAAGATGAAAAATATGTAAGTAAGCTTGCACATATGTACGTATTAGGGTCAATAACTGTTATTTTCCGACGAGGGGAATGTTATGTTATGTGATACAATTCTAATAATATTATAGAGTTTTATATCAATATATTAACTGATTATAATAATATGTATATTCTAATAATATATTTTGGTCAATCAATTAACTGATTTATGAGTTTCACAGGAAAATACAATTAGTGAACTGCTACATCTTAGAAAGTGTTA
>JANLJB010028527.1:0-11174 GCA_026212285.1 Bursera cuneata | reverse complement strand
TCCCTGTGGATTCGATACCTAAAGCTACGCTACAACAACCGCTTAGCCGAAGGTTAATTTTGAGCGTGATCAGTACTAAATATAAATGAGTAAAATGATATTAAATGACTGATGTCATATCAGAATTTAATAATTAACAAATAATAAATGTACCTAGGACTCCATATTAGTCTTTTCCTTTATAGGGTAGAAGGAAATGTGAAACTATAGAAAATACGTATACTTTGTCAACATTGCTAAATCGTAATAATGTAAGAATCACCAAGTTCATCATGATCACATATATTATGTAAAATTAGAATATGTGGATTCAAAGCACATAATTAGCATAACAAGAAAGCTTTTTGCATAATTTTTTTACTAATTTACTCTCTACTTCCCAACAATGCAAAATCCAATACTTTAAATTTTATTCCAATATAAATGAATTTGTGATACCCCAAACCGAAATAAGGGCTCAAAACAAAATGGGAAAAAAAATTAATAAAAGACTTAGATGTAGCATGTGAATAACAAACTAGAATTTGTTGATATGAACAAAATGATGATAGCTGTCTTTGAATGAGTTGCAGACTTCTAATCATCTTATGAAAGAAAATGGATAAGTATAATGATATAGAATAAATCTAAGTTACAAATTTTTAATCATTTAATGAAAGAGTAATTATCACTAATTACCCTTATCTTTTGCCTTAATATCACTCAGATGGAACTTTTATTTTTTTTCTCTTTTGTCACCTTAAATTTTCAAAAAATCTCTTCTCAGGTCCTTCAATACATATTTCATTAGTCAATCAAATAGTGTAAGGATAAATTAATCTTTTTTGGTTGCAGAAGAAATGAAAGTCATAATACCCTTATTTGTCCTTTTATATTTCTATATAATTATGTAATAAAATATTAATAAATTAATAAAATAAAATATGAATAAATATATAAGCATAAAAATAAATAAAAACCTTTTAAACATAAGTTTTAAAAAATAATATTGTCAATAAAATATTATATAATAGTTAAAAAAATTCATTCTCTATTTCTAGAAAAATGCATAACATTCTTCAATCTAAACCAACCAATAAAACCAAAATTTAATCAAAATTCGGTTGTGTCACCAACACTCACTGGAAACATAAAACAAATAATTTCATAGATAATACTTGTTAGAACAAATTTAGAATAAAACAATTAATAAACATAAAAAAATCTTCAAAAAAAGGGTTAAAATTGATATTGAAAATATATTTTTCTCTCATCTTTTTTGTAATATTTTGTTTATGACATTATCAATTTATTTGTATATGATTATTTTTAATTAAATTTGGGCTTGATTGATTGCTTTAAATTGAAGTAGATTATGCGATTTTTTAGAAATAGAAAATTGATTTTTTTATTTATTATATAATATTTTATTAAAAATATTATTTTTTAAAATTCGGCTGGCTGATATTAACTATAAAGAGATGGAAGAGAGAGAAAAAAGGTCAAAATAAACCTTGAAAATATATTGTTCTCTCTCTTTCATCTCTTCACCATTAATTTCAACAATATATGTTTTTATTCTGTTTGTGACATTATCAATTTATTTGTATATGATTATTTTTTATACTAAACTTTTTTGTTATATTTATTCAATTTTTTAATCTAAATATGTCCTAACAAGTATTATTTACGAAATTATTTATTTTATATTTATGGTGACGGTTGGTGACGCAACAGAATTTTGATTAAATTTTAATTTGACTTATTGGTTTATATTGAATGAGATTATGCATTTTTTAGAAATGGAGAATTGATTTGTTTTTACTTATTATATAATATTTTATTGATAATATTATTTTAAAAAACTTATGTTTAGATGGTTTTTCTTTATTTTTATATTTACATCTGTATTTATATTTTATTTTCATTAAATTATTAATATTTTGTTACATAATTATATAGATATAAGAGGATAAATAGGGGTATTATAACTTTTATTTCTTCTGCAATTGATAAAGATCAATTACCCTTACACCGTTTGATTGACTAATGAAATATGTAACTAAATGACCTGATAAGAGATTTTCGTGTGTGATTTCTTCTCCTTTTCTCTTTCTATTCCGATTATTACACAACAAAAAGAAATAAAGATAAATGATATTGAAGCAAACCTAAATGGAGGCCAAATCTTTTTAGTACAAATATACCATTACTCAAAGCAAAAGTGAGGGTATGTAGTTAATAAGTGGAATTCAAATAGCACTTTTTTTCTTTTTTAAATTGGACTTGTAAAGATATTTGTCCTTGTTTTAATCAAACTAACCCATAAGGATAAAATAGTTGTATTTTACATACAAATGTTATCTATAAGAACAACATTGCACATACAAACCTTGTATACAAATTAAAAAAAGAAAAATTAATATAAATCATCGAAATTTCATTAATTATACAAATATTGGAATTATTAGGTTATATTTGAGAAAAAAAGAGAGATAAAATAAAAGTTTTTCGTAAAGGAATTAAGTACGAATCTAGTTTTTCTTCCAAGAAAGTGAAGTTAAAAATACCATTATCATTGATATAAATATTCTTTTGATTATGCATAAAAATAGTATAATGAGGCTACTCTGCATTGACAAAGTTGCTCCACTGGACATGATAAGCTATTCTCAATTTTGGACTTCCAGTTCATCTGCCAGAACACAAATTCCAGAGGCCCAGTGACTTCCAAGTATTTTTCAAATTCAGCAAAAATCTATTGTTTTTGTCCACAACTGAGAGTGATTCAAATGTCACCACTTTCGATCAGTCAACAATCCTTGCCAGATGTGTCAAGTGATAGTGATACAACTGAAATTCACCACTTTCACAACCCCATTATATTGAGAATCAACAAGAATAAACATTGTGTTTGAACTCGGGGAAAAACTCAATCTGCTTAAGCTTCTTTATAGTAATATACAAGGGCATAGAAAAGAACTTCACCTAGAATAGATAAAGAAGGCCGCTGGTCACTATCAGCAGCAAGGCTTCTATAATCAGACCTTAGAAGAGTCAGTTGAACAACATGGTCCCATTTCCTCGTGGATGTTGAGGATTCTTAAGCAATATACCAGTCGCTTGCCTCCAAGCTCCCCATTTGCTATTACCTTCTCGGCCTGGTGGAACTTCAAGTTTGTATTGTATAGAGAGGCAACAGAGAATGGCATTAGTTCATCACAACTCCAAAATGCTTCCCACGAGTCTTTCAGACTTGCGAGTAGAGTATCTTCTGCTTCCACAGCATCACATGTTGAAGCATAAATAGCATTGGGCATTCGAATCAACTGCTGAAATGACACCCCTTCTAGTGCACAATTAAATTTTTGAAGCTCTATCAACTCAAAAGGGACATGAAAGGCAGGTTTTTTCTGGAGCTGACCTTTTTGAAATTGATATAAACCAGTTTTCAAGTTTTGCACTCAGAATTTTACTGTCCACAAATCTATTAAGAAAATCCTTGCTATTACATAGCCACTACCAGTGTATCTTTGTACATACCATACTGAATCGTGGTTTAGGGATGCACCTGCCAAAGATCACACAATTATTTCTGAAAAAAACAAGAAATGCGGCAAAGAACATTTGCAGTAAATACATAACGATCAGGAATAGATCAGTATAAGCTATCTGCACATGTGATTATATACACAGTGCACTGGTTATTTTAGATTTTAGGAAGGTATTAATACAGTATTTATCTATCCAAATAGCAATGAAGGCTTTTCATGTTTTCTGAAAGCAAAGAATGCAAAAGAAAGTGAAAAACATCAACTCTCTCCACTTGCATACTTACAAATTCCTTTGAGACCATATGGGTTTGATGGCAGCTTCCATGGTTCCTATGTCATTGAGTGATCAATAAAGCAGGTATCGCGCTGCTCAAATGATATTCAAGACTAATGGTTCCTCATTTCCATGCACCAAAATCAATGGATTGAAGTGAGATATAACCAAGATACAGATCTTTTAAGTGTTGCTTACACAACCCAATTCGCCTTTTATTCAAACTAGGATGAATACAAGTTGAGAACCCTGTCTTCCAACCTGGAAATTTCTGCCTTTCCATTACATGAAGAGTATAAACACATGGTGCTGCAGTTAAGCACCCAAAAATGAAACAATTGCAAGGCCGTGACTGGCTCACCACTCTTGCTAGAGATAACAAACACAAGCCACTATAAGAAATCCCATACATCAATTCCTCGTCATTATCAAAAGTTTCAGAATCTGAAGTCTCATATGCCATTTCATGATCTATCTCTTCAAAAGAGGGAATTCTGCTCAGTTCAGAATCCAATCGATTCTCTATTTCACTTTCATGACGACGATACTTTGCTGCGAGAGTACGAATACAAGATTTCCTAACTTCATTAGAAATTATGAGCTTTATTTCATTTAAATTATCACACATCATATACCACCTAAGCCAACGGCGAACTATTCCTGAAAACCAGTCAATGATTTGGCAGTCATCTTGTAAGATGAGCAGAGAAGTCGTGCATGGGTATCCCTCAGGTGTAGTTAATCCATACCGTAAAAGGCGCTTCTTTATAGCATTTACAGGAGCAACAAGTTCTGTAGTGATGACAGATCTGGTGGAAGAACATGAATTTGGGAGAAGAGCTAGAGTAGCAGCTGTCTCAGAAGAAACATATTCTTCTGCACGCTTTTGAAATTCATAAAAGGATTCTCGTAGATCATGAGGAAGCGCTGGTTCCGCAACATACTTAGATAAGAGTAATTCCTCACTTTCTGCTGCTTTGGCTTTAACATCTTGCATCCAAACTTTTAATAAAAGCTTGTACCAGTGGTCTGTTTCCATTCCAGCTTTACGAAAGCCAGATATTTGGCTTAAAGTAGAGCTACTATCAGCTAAATGCTTGATCTCTGACTCTTTTACCTTCTTCAATCCATGAGCCAACCATTTCTTCCCAATTCTTACTGTCCCAGCATTCCAAGCCTCTTGTTTCTGTAAAGCAAATAACTTGACTTTTTCCTTTAACTTGTGGACAGCCTTTACAGCAGGGCTGTCTTTCAATTTTCTTCGGACAAAAGTGCCTAAGAAGCAAATCCCATAAGGTCCCTCACAGGGTAATACTTCTGTTTGATTATCAACATTCAAGTGCAAAGAGCTTTGTAAGTAATTTATAATATCCGACTTAACAGCCAGAGCAACTTCTTTTGAACCAGAAACAGCAAAAAATATCTCATCCATGAAGCGACAAGAATAAACTCTTGGGAACAAATTATCCTCAACCACATTATTAACATCATTTTCTTTTAGGTGTCTCCTGAACCAATTCCGCAGCTTGGAATGAGATCCATTTCCATCTATATGGAAATTCGGGTTAAGAGCTTCATATCTCATTGACAATCTGTAAAATTCAGAGTCAAAGTGGTCAAGATATATATTCATTAGTACAGGGGACAGTACTCCTTCTTGTGGAAGACCTTGACCTTTTGGGAAACCCCCAAATTCCATGTTAAGTACCTCAGCATCAAACATGCTTCTGATGATATCATATAAGCTGGGGTCTTCTATCTTGTCCTCCATTATTGAGATGAGTTTGGTAAGGACACAAGTATCTAGTTTTTTGTTTAAGTGCAATGTAAACCACCAATTAGGATTAGAAATCTCTTTCTTGATGTACTTCAATGCTGCAGAGTGTCCCCTCCCACTTCGACAACCATGTGAAATCTTGGAGAAGAAGGGCTTGTAAACAACCTGCAAAACTATTCTGATCGCTTCTTGAAGAACTTTCAACTTTAGGTTTGGAAGAACAAGGACTTCTTTCATTGGACCTTTGGTTGAGATGGAGAAGGTATTAGCTTTGACATCAAACTTGCCACTAAAAAGCTCTTCTGCCATTGATTCAAAAGATATAGCATCATCATTAAGAGCAATATCCACATTCGAGTTGAGCCTAACACTATTGTAAGAATGCTGAAGGGTTTCTGGATCAGCAATTACTCTTGCCATTAAGTCTTGAAACTTCCCATTCATATATTGCTCCTTCACCTTCTTCTTTATGCAGAGTTCAAGAGACCTCTTGAGCTCCATTCGGCTCTTGGGTCTTTTCTCATCAAAATTAGAAGAATCTTCAACAAGACAGGCTAAGTTCTTTGCCAGCGTCATTTTTCCAGGTTCCTTATCATTGTTGTCATAGGCTACCGCGACAGAAGAATAATGAGCATAACCTTGCACTCTTTTCACAGCTAGTCCTGTTAAAATCATAAATGTTCAAGTTCAGTTACGAAGAAACAAAAAACTTCATCTTATGATTGATAATGACACAACATAGTAAAACTTTAAAAATCAAAGTGATCCCTTACAATTCTACATGAACCAAACCATACAGATTGATCTTAATCACGTAGGTAACAATTTTCAAGACTTAAACAAAACCAAGCAAGTTTCAAAAGAAGGTCTAGACTGATCCCTTACAATTCTACAGATGCAAAACACTATCCACTCAGACATCCTAATTAGAAGACATTCATGTCGTCCGAGGCATGAAAATGCAATATTTTTTACTAAACACACAGTAATAGAAGCAAACTAAGCATGTACATAAGAGCATACCCATAACACTCGAAAATAACGAATTCATAGGAGCAAGGTTCTCCTTTTGCAGCTTGGCACATTTCAACAAGTTTCTTCTCCACACTCTCGACAAACCCACAAACACAAACCGCATTATCTATATTCCTCCACAAAGTTCTTCGACTCTCGCTCACTATAAGCTAATTCAACTTAGCTTCAAGGAGAAGTAGAAAGAAACTAGTAAAGCAACGCTCTGCTCCCATTCTAAAACGCAGGAAACACCAAACTTACCCAACCGTCTCAAAGAGACATTTTAACGAACAGCGAGTCTACACTAAAAGGGCCCAAAAAGAAACCTATAACAGGGTATTTACGGGACAGATATGATTGAGGAAAAGCTCGGCTTTGAAGTATGAATCCCATATACGCCTTCTCTGCAACAGCTCTCACCTCTCATACATTTCTGAGGCGGTGACAGAATACGCTATGAGAGCGCGTGGAACAGTGTCATTCTTACGTCTAAACTTGCGTGTGTTCCTAGATTTTTTGACACCTCTAAGGTATTTTTATCTCAAACCTCCCTGTGTTTCATAAAATGACATAAAACACCCGATTTTCAACAGAAGTCAATTGAAAGCGTAACTGGGTAAGGGCATTTTAAAAAGTATGAATTGTCATTTTACTCTTTTAAAATCTATGAGTATGTACCATTGATTAGTATTTAATTTATATCTAATTAGTAGATTTAAAATAAAGTTAAAATCTAGATTCTTGATTATCAATTAATTTAAAATAATTATAATTTTTTTGTTTTCTTTTATACAAAATTAAAACTTAATAATATATATAATTTTATACCTAGTTGGTTAGGTCGACAACCTCAAGATCTAAATCCTAAATCTATCTTTGCATAAAACCAATATACACAATCAACCTCGTACAATCTAATATGGATAAAATAATATAATAAAATAAAAATTATAAAAACTATAATAATAAACACGTATCTAATTAGATTATGTCACATCAGATTATATAAAATTGGATGTATGGAATGATTTTGTATGTTTAAGAGTATTCTTTTGGTAATACGGATTAAAAAAAAAATAGGATTTTTGTCTACAAAGTTCAAATGGAGGAGGTATTCAATCTAAACTCTAAACATAAGGAATAGAAGTTTAATACCTCGCTAGATTTTCAAATTTTTATTACAACATCCTTTAGTTTAGAGATCATTGAACACATCCCCATGCTTGAAGTTAATTACATAATTTAGATAGCAAAATGAAGTGGAAAACAAAATTCCAATTTTATTTTTATTAACTAAGTTGGAATCTTGTAGAGAAAATGACAATTATATCCTAATTAGTAATTAATAAAATTTATTTCTCAATAATAAATTATTATAATTAGAGATTTTAGTTATATAATTAAAAAAATTAACTAGGTTCTATCGTATTATATTTTTAAAAAAAATTATGAGTTATTAGATAATATAATTTTAAGAGTGAAGATTAAATATGATATTTCTCATTATCAATGTATATTAATTCATATTAAATTAAATCTTAATTATTGAAAATACATTCATATTAAATTAAATCTTAATTATTGAAAATACATTGATCCAATGATTTACGTTGTTGGAAGAAAATGGGCTTTAGTTCCAACATTTTTCTCACTATTAAGAAGCTGGCAAACAGCCAAGAGCTTCCTCTTCAAGTCTGCTAGCTGCACAGGAAACACAAAAAACCAATCAAGGAATCAATGGGGTCTATACCATTTTCACTCTTATGCTCAAGTCAGATACTTAGATTGACCCAATTTTTATATTATTGAAGAAAATAGCTTTAGGTCCAACATTTTTCTCACTATTAAGTTGCCTGCAAACAGCCAAGAGCTCCCTTTTCAAGTTCGATGAGCTACACAACATACATGGAAAACCAGTCTAGAACCTATGGGGTCTCTAACATTTGCACTCTGACGCTCAAGTCAGATAGTTAAATATACTAGTGTAAGCAAGAAGAATCAAGGTCCAAGAGCTTATTTTGCTGTGCCAATGATTTTTTTTTTTTTTTTTAATAAGACAATAACCATTTTAGTGTGAAAATAGTAGTTATGTGTTTTGAGAGAAAAAGCTTAAAGAAGAATGAAATACATTGTTTAGGGTTGCTAAAAAGTATATTCTGAGCATAAAAGTTACATGGGAAATTTACCAAAATGGCCCCCCATAGGGATCCAAAATGATAAATAGCCCCCCACCCATAACTCTCTCATGCTAATACGCATATGCTACAGTAAAATAGAAATTTTGATAAAAATACCCCTGTCTTCAATAACCTACACACGGTGTTCAGCTTCCATCGCCATTTCAAATTGCCAAAAGGAACAACACTCCCGCTTCTAACGTGCCGGTTCATTGCTCATCTTTCCAATCCTCTTCATCTTCTTCATTTCCTCTCAGATTGATAACCATTTTTCATCTCACAGCATAAACTTCATTCCATCTCTGGTGAGTATTCCCTATTTTTTTTCCTGTTGTATATTTGGTGTTGATTGTCGAAAATGGGTTGGTGGTTGTTATCGAAGATTGGTTGTGTTGATGTGTTGTTGATTCTGGAGGTTTTGGTTGCTGGAGTTGGGGCAAGCGATAAGTAAATTAGGCAAGCTGTGGTGGTGGAGATCGTTCTCCATGGTTTTTGTGTCAACCGTCATGGTTGGCATTCTTCCAAAAACCATGGAGCTCCATGTCCACAGTTTAAGACACAACCGTCACGGTTTATATGAAACAATTCATCCAAACTGTGACGGTCGCATCTCAAACCGTGGAAATGGAGCTCCACAATATGTGGGAGAATCACAAACCGTGACGGCCAACAACAAAACCGTGGAGATTGATTTCCACAGTCCTCTCCATGGCCAGCATTGTAGGGATGGAACATTTTCTCTTAACCATGACAGCCATGAAGAAAACTGTTGATAGACACAAAATTATATATTTTTATTCTCTTTAAATTTAGTCTATTTGGTATGTTTTAGGTTATTTGAGGTTCATTTAAGCTTATTTTATGTCAAAGGCATTTTAGGGAAGTTTTATAAAATATGCTTTAATTGGGAATGATTTGCAGTATTTTAATGTTAGACCTTTTAGGTTCATGTAGGTTTTTAATGTTGAAGAAGTTCCCAGAAAATAACGTGATCTTCAGTAAAGTTGTAGAGATATCTCAATCTTTTCAAGAAGGTCTGATCGGAGTTCGTTCGGGCATCCAAAGGTTATCGTAAACAAGGCAACAATGAATCAAATTTGAGCTTCTGACCATCCCTCAGTATTTTGACCATAACTTCTTCTTCCGATATTCAAATAAGGCAATTCAAGTGGCATTGGAAAGATAAGAGAATTAGCTACAACTTTCATGTTTACCACTTTTCGAAATTCTAAACCAAAAATTCGAAAACAGAGAGTTACCACTGTGGCAGTATATTCTAGTGCTGCTACAAAAATCAAGTCAGTAACCCAGCGCTGAGGCAGAAATTCTACCGCCATAGTACAAATGCACGAGCTGAAACGAAAAAAAAAAGAAGTAAAGGACGATGCTGGCCTTCAACCTAACTCATTTTTTTACTATAAACTTCATGTTTTTCATAGAAAAAGTGAGACGGCTCAGAAGGGAAGGGGAGAGACGCAAAACAAGAAGATTCAAGAGATCATCTCATGACTTCTCCATAAGATTACTCATTTTCTCTCTATTTTATCATGTTTTCTGTCTTTTGTAGTTTATTAATTTTAGTTCTTTTTATGGATTGCTAATTTCCTTGTAATTGAGAGAAACTTTATGTAGTTAGACAATAATTGAATGAAATTGAGTTTATATTCCTATTGATTTTGTGATTGATTTAAAGGATGAATGTGAATTACCTTATTTATTTTTAGAATTACTTGTTTGGTTCATTAGGTGCGCAACTAAGAGATCAGATTAGAGAATTCACTGTTAATCTAGATACCTAATAGGCAAATATTAGGGATTCTAGGTCTTGGTAGCAATTTGTAGTGATTATTGTAAAGTAGTTCACAGTCTCAAGTTAAAGGTTCACGCTTGGAGGATCTTGCTTGGTTCAATTATACCGTCTATGTGCTTTGCGTTTATTGGATTAAATATAGTTAAGCTTTCTTCTAGGTTGTTCAATAGATAAGGTTAATTAATAAGGGTTCTTTTAATTAATTAAAAATAATAGATGATGCATTACAATAGATAAGGAATGTATCAAGCTGGTGTTCTTACAAATCATATAAATAAAATTGGAATAATGAAATCAATTGAGTTGATGAGTTTAGTGAACTAAAGTATTCTTCAATCACCTTTGTCTTATCGTTTTACTTCATCTGATTTTAATTGCATTCGTAGTTTAGATAATTTTTATTGATTGAAATTTCCCCTTGCATTTAGAAGAATTAGGTTTTAGAAATTAAGACTTAAGTTTAAATCAAGATAATCATAATCTAGTCCTTGTGGGTTCGACTCTTGCTTACACTGTTAGACTTTCTGTGCCCTAGAGCATCACGTTGTAAATATACGTTGTATATTGTACACATTTGATTTATGTAATA
>JANLJB010028526.1:0-11174 GCA_026212285.1 Bursera cuneata | reverse complement strand
TTTTCTTGAAATCTAATTGGGGGGTCAGAGTAAATTCCCCAATATTCAAGTGGTTGAAACTATAGCTAACAGTGAAGTTAGGTAAAGCACTCTTATCACTATAATACTTTGGAAAGAGTACGACAAGGGCATATTAGTAATTTGTGTCTCTAACTCATCACTTGTGTCGTCTGTGTCCGTAATTGTTCAAGGACAAGATCGGTACTTCAAGTTCAGCCATTCTTCGGATAGAAAGTACTTTACACCAAAAATTACTTCCGTTTCCGTAAAAAAGCTGCTTTCCTAAAACTCCAAAAATCAAAACACGGAAACGCACCGCTTATTCCTACTCGTCTGCCCTAACTTTTACCGGTTATCCCATCTTCTCTACCATGTAAAACCATCACGTGTCAGTCATCTCCACGAATCTGAGCGCGACAGCGACTATGTTAACTGCCACGTGTCAGGAGAACTTAGCCCGTACGCGAGGCCTCTTCACAAGTTTCAGTGGGGTCGGGTTTGGGCTTGTGTGATTGTGCCACGTATATGTGATGATGTCAAACTGGACTTTGCTATTTTTGTGGCCTTTTGAAACTTTTAAGAAGATTGGCTTGGCCCTATTTTGTGGGCTTTTCAACCTGAATGTACTTGGGACTCTTAGTGGTGTGGTACCATTCCATTTTTCACTTTTTCTGCCATGCTAGCCCATTTCTTTTTCCTACTTTTTTTTATTTTTTTTGCAATTTTGGATAATAAAATTATTTTATGATGCTAACTCTGATTAAACATTTTTATCTATTTCCAACGAATATTAAAATTTTGTGAATCAAAGTGCAATCGACATGGTAAGTGAATTGACCAAATGTTAATCATTAGATTAACATTAAGAAAAATTAATGAAAGATTTACGAAAATGGAAAAGAAGTGTCGTTTAAAAATAGACTTATTCTTAAAAATTTAAATGTTATGACCCATATAATAGATCGACGATAATTTTTAGCCTCTATATATATTTTTTAATAAAATTTATAATACCAAAATAATATTGAATAAAATTAGTTTAAAAAACTCAATTAATAGGGAAGTTGATCAACTAAATAAGTTTTTTTTTCTTTATATTTATGGAATTAGAATTTTGGTCTTACGTGTATTAATACGGAAGTTGTTTGAGCCAACCGCCACGTATTCATTAAAGCCTTTAGTCACCTGCCACCTTATCACTTTTAAGTTTTAACGCACCGATTCTCCTCATTTCACCAACTCAATTTTCTTTCCGAAACTTTATTTTCTAAGTTTAATTTATTTACGTTGAAAAATCATCATATAATATCTCCCTCATCAAAATATTAAAGTATTATTTGGTAAAAATAAAAAATATCATATTTATAGAACAGAAAGTCCTCATCTTATCACAATAATGATACCCACGTTCGATATATCTTACATTAATTTGTATTATTTTCAATTATTATATCATTTGAGGATAAATTACGCATAAAAATAAATAATTTTTTTAGATATTTATTTGAAAGAGAAATGCCATAAACTTAAAATCAAATTATTACATTTTTTTTTAAAAGAAAAAGTATATAACAACATTCTTTTTCTGAGGTACAAAACTATGTTCTCAATTAGGTTCCCTTCATGAGTTTCAACTATCAAAGCATCGACAGGTGGTACAAAATTTCAACTCAATAACGCCCTCAGAATAACACTGCCTAATTACACTTAATGAAACAACAATATTACATTAACTTCTGTCAAATTAAAAGCCAAAAAGGAAAAATCACAGCAGTGAGTGACTAACCGAATTGAACCTCTCCAGAAGTCTCTAGCCTATTGTAACGTGTTTTTTTTTTTCCCATCAACTTTCTTCTACTTTCCACTCAAATTTTCTCGAACTTTCTCAAAAATATCTATAAAATCTATCTTCCACTCCTAAGCCCAATTCAGATTTTCCTTAAAAGCAATTAAAAAGCTCTTCAAATATCATCTACAATAGTTGTTTAATTTCTGTGTGATTTCATCGGGTGTTCTTCAATGGCGTCAACTGGAGGCAAGGCCATAGGCATAGACCTTGGCACAACATACAGCTGCGTCGGAGTTTGGCAAAACGACCGCGTAGAGATCATTCCTAACGACCAAGGCAACCGCACCACGCCCTCCTACGTTGCCTTCACCGACACTGAGCGGCTGATTGGCGATGCAGCCAAGAACCAGGTTGCCATGAACCCTCAAAACACTGTGTTCGACGCAAAACGACTCATCGGTCGTCGTTTCACTGACCCTTCCGTGCAGAGCGACATGAAGCTTTGGCCTTTCAAAGTCATTCCTGGTCCAGGGGACAAGCCAATGATTGTTGTGAAGTACAAGGGCGAGGAGAAACAATTCTCTCCTGAAGAGATATCGTCTATGGTGTTGACAAAGATGAGAGAGGTAGCTGAAGCTTTTCTGGGTCAAAGCGTGAACAACGCAGTGGTTACTGTTCCGGCTTATTTTAATGACTCGCAAAGGCAGGCAACGAAAGATGCTGGCGTCATTGCCGGGCTCAACGTTATGAGGATCATAAACGAGCCTACCGCAGCTGCTATTGCGTATGGTTTGGATAAGAAAGCATCGAGAAAAGGTGAGCAAAACGTGCTTATATTTGATCTGGGTGGTGGTACTTTTGATGTCTCTCTGTTGACAATCGAGGAAGGTATCTTCGAGGTGAAAGCTACCGCGGGAGATACTCATCTCGGTGGTGAAGATTTTGATAACAGGATGGTGAATCACTTCGTGGCGGAGTTCAGGAGGAAGCACAAGAAGGATATTAGTGGTAACGCAAGAGCTTTGAGAAGGTTGAGAACTGCATGTGAGCGGGCAAAGAGAACTTTATCTTCTACAACACAAACGACGATCGAGATTGATTCTTTATATGAAGGGATTGATTTTTACGCGACAATTACACGCGCGAGGTTCGAGGAGTTGAACATGGATTTGTTTAGGAAGTGTATGGAGCCTGTGGAGAAGTGCTTGAGAGATGCTAAGATTGACAAGAGTCAAGTTCATGAGGTGGTTCTGGTTGGTGGTTCGACGAGGATTCCGAAAGTTCAGCAACTCCTGCAAGATTTTTTCAACGGCAAAGAGTTGTGTAAGAGCATCAACCCTGATGAGGCTGTCGCCTACGGTGCTGCTGTGCAGGCTGCGATTCTTAGCGGTGAAGGGAACGAGAAAGTGCAAGACTTGTTGCTTCTCGATGTCACGCCTCTCAGTCTTGGGCTCGAAACTGCTGGTGGTGTCATGACTGTGTTGATTCCTAGAAACACGACGATCCCCACCAAGAAAGAGCAGATTTTTTCAACTTATTCTGATAATCAACCTGGAGTTTTGATCCAAGTTTATGAAGGAGAGCGCGCACGAACCAAGGATAACAACCTTCTTGGAAAATTTGAGCTCACTGGCATCCCTCCAGCACCAAGAGGAGTACCGCAAATCAATGTTTGCTTTGACATTGATGCAAACGGTATCCTGAATGTTAGTGCCGAAGACAAGACAGCCGGCGTGAAGAACAAGATTACTATCACGAACGATAAAGGAAGACTGAGCAAGGACGAGATTGAGAAGCTGGTGAGGGAAGCAGAGAAGTACAAGGCAGAGGATGAGGAGGTGAAGAAGAAGGTGGATGCCAAGAACGGTCTAGAGAACTACGCATATAACATGAGGAACACAATCAGGGATGAGAAGATTGCTAGTAAACTGAGTCCAGACGACAAGGGGAAGATCGAGAAGGCAGTGAACGAGACAATAGAATGGCTTGATAGGAACCAGTTGGCGGAAGTTGATGAGCTGGAGGACAAATTGAAGGAGCTGGAGGGGATGTGCAACCCTATCATTGCTAAGATGTACCAGGGTGGCGCTGGCGGTGACATGCCTATGGGTGATGACATGCCTGGTGGCGGCTCCACTGGCTCTGGCTCTGGTTCTGGTTCAGGGCCAAAGATTGAAGAAGTTGATTAAATTTGAAGCATAAGGGTCTCCAAGAACAGAGTGTATCTGCTCTGTTTTCGGGTTGAGAACAAGCTTATTAGGATGTTGTTTTTTGTTTTGCTGTAAAGGGCGATGTAATATAATGCAAGTCGCATGGTGTTTTTTAAATAAAAAAGCTGTGTTGTTTTGTTTCTTATGCGAGTTCATTATTGATCAATTTTTCTGTTCTTGTGCTTCTTATTGAATTCATTTCTGATACTATATATCTGACCCACAAAAAACACTCAGGAAAGAAGGCAGGTTGCTGGCATTAACACATAGCTTCTTCATTTACTGTAGTAATGTCATCTGATCTGGTGGTTTTAATTATACTACCATTGAAATGTTTTTTGGATACTTTAAGAGCATGTTTTTGAAATTCAAAAGCATTTTTAATGTTTTTGGTTTTTAAATCACGTATTTTCCTTTACATAATTAGTGTCACTTAGTCTTGAAAGTTTAACTATATCTTTAATTTTTAAAAATTTCATGGAAATCATAAAATGGAAAACCTTTCATTGAGAAGAGAAGATATATATTATATCTTTAATTGAGATTGGATATAATATATATATTATCGAGAAGAAAATATATTATAATTAAGTCCCTAAAATTAAAAAGAAAATATTTGTAATTACAATAGGCGGAGTATATTGTCGCACATCTTCTAAATTTGAAGTGTCGTAACCTTCACCCAGACCGGACCGGCCCGGACCCGTCCAGCCCATGATCCACGTATCAGTCCTCCAACTAAAAAAAATAAAATAAGGTTTTCTGGATAAGAAATTCTCGGTGCTCGAACTCCCGCTACACTGCACCATGGCTGGTCTCACCGGCACCTTCCCCTTCACCAAATCGACACCGTCTCTCTCCTCAATCGAATCCAAGCTCTACGGCCTCAATATCCGTCAACCGAACCATATTTTCCTTATCTCTCTTTCCTCAACGCCCCACCATGCCATTTCCATTACCGCCCGATATGGCGGCGGCGGCGGTCCCCGCTTCTCGGGTTCCAACTCCAGGCGGTCCCGCAAGAGCGGCTTCGATGATGACCAAGCCTTGGATTTCGACAGCATCAGGCACTCATTTATATTATAATTGGTTTATTTATTTGTTAAAATTTTATACATTTACGTTTATAGTGTTGGTGGATTGCATTGAAGTGATCGTTTGTGTTGAATAGGTCAGCTACCGTGAGGCTTATTAATGAACAACAGAACATGGTTAGTACAACTTTTTTCACTTTGTTTTTGCTTTTTTTTTTTTAATTTATTTTCCGTTTGGTACCTGAGGAAGTGTAGGATAACAAATTTATTCTTTCTCGGATTAAAGAGTAAGTTAGAAGCTTGTCTTTTTGGATGTTGTTATGTGTTAAAAACATTGATTCTGTTGCCTGGTGCAGGTTGGTGTAGTTTCAAAAAGTGAGGCTATTCAAATGGCGGAAGATGCTGAACTCGACCTGGTATGTTTTTCTCTTTCAGAATCAAATGCCTATGTTTTATGATTTATTAGAAGAGATTTATACTGTTCGGTTTAATATAGTAGTATTCGAATGTCTTTCTTTTTGTGCTTTAGCGTTTCATTGTGTTATAAAGCTAGCATTTTACTTTTTGGTTGAGTGAGAAGAGATGTACATGTTTTCTTGTTATGTATTAGGGTTCAAAATGCTGCAAAATTTCAAAACTTTAATATAACATTTATTTTTATGATTTTGCAGAATTTATTAGGCATGTTCCGATGGTCTCTTAGTTACCTTTAAAGACTTGTGTGTCTTTTCTTCCCTTTTTTTTTTTTTTTTTTTTTTTTTTTTTTTTTTTTAAANGACTTGTGTGTCTTTTCTTCCTTTTTTTTTTTTTTTTTTTTTTTTTTTTTTAACTTTCTATTGAAAGTAACCCCAAGCGTTGGGTGAAGAAGTAAAATCTCATGGTTTCATCCAAGCGGTTAAAGATTCAGAATTACATTTGGGCTACCTACTTTGTATATTATTGGTTCTTTTTTTTTTTTTCTCATTAAATCAAAGGAACATTAAGTGTTTCCAATTTCCAGTTTACTCTTTTTTTTTTTTTAAATAAGTAATAGTGTTTCCTTAAGCAAGTCATACTTTTTCCTTTTATAGTAAATTGGTTTTGACGATACCTCGGTTGAGTACTTCAGATCCTTAGATCATTGCAATTTTTATTTTAATTCATTTTCATGAGAACTTAATTATTTTTTGAGCTTTTCTGTTAGGATAGTGCTTTTGGATTCTATGAAATTGCTACTGGTCATTTTTGCAGGTAATTTTATCCCCAGATGCTGATCCTCCTGTTGTCAGAATAATGGATTACAAGTATGATATGCTTTTGGTTAATTCTTTTTAGAAATGACTGGACAAAATGTTTGAGTCTTTCAATTCAATTTTTTTTCTTATTTAGGTTGTAAAAAAGAATTTTCCATATTTAAAATATACTGGTTGATTATTATTTTTTTTTTTTACCAAATACTGGCTGAAGTGTGCCTTCAACTCTAGTGCCTGTGCAAATTATGCTAATTGATTACTGTGGCAGTGTTTAATTTATTCTGAATTAAACATCAAATGAATCTTTGCATAGGGAGTGTTTGAGACTATGTAAATTCACATCTCATAGGGGAAAGGAGGTAAAGTTTGTTTGTTTGGTGGTTGTGCTTCTAAGCATGATGCTAATCATTTTGGCTAGACTATTCTGAAATTGCAGATCTTCACTTTCTCATTATCCCATTTTGAATTTCTAATCCCTTGGTCAGGCAGATGTTGTCTTCTGGTCCCAATAATTTTTTGCTCAAGCATGGCATTGTTTAGTGCTTTGAAAACCTAAAATTGAAAATTGTAAACAGTATAGAATATAGGGCACAATTACTAGAGAAGTACTGTCTTTACATTAGGAGGGTTTGGGGTGGCATCTTGGCGAACAAAAATAAGGATCTTAAGACCTTGGTGCTGTAAAATTTTAATTTATTTTTTCTGCCTCATATTTGTTTGGTTCTGAAAGTGTATTAATAGCTTAATTCTTGTCTTTTCCCCTTTCTCAGTAAATATAGATATGAACAACAGAAGAAGAAAAGAGGACAGCAGAAGAAAAGTGCTGGTGAATGTCTTCTACTTTTATAGTTTGATCTTTTTCTATGATTGGTGTATGAATTCTGACTTACATGGAAAGAGTAAAGATACTGATCAAAATGTGCTCTTAAATGTTAGCCTCTCGCATGGATTTGAAGGAGTTGAAAATGGGGTACGTTCTTTGATAGTTCTTTAGTTTGTGTTGTATTTCTGATATTCTAGTTGTTGGTAGCTAAGTAGTTATCAACTGTCAGTATAACTACAAATTTCAGTTTTTCATGGTTCCTAAGCACATTTTATCTGATGGATTCCTTAACTACACCGATTTAAATACATGGTTCCAACATTAAAGACTGATTTTATCCAAGTTTGGTGGGATGTCCTCAGATCAGTATTGCAGTTTAAACCAGTGAAGTTTTTTTTGTTGGAAGTGTGACAAGTATCTAGCTTTGTATGACAACTGGGTTTTGTTCAAATATGATCCAAATTCATTATCTCATTCAAGATAATTATTCAGATTTCATAAGCTATACGATACAAGTGAATGAGTTATCATCATTTTATTTTTATTTTTATTTTTTGATGATTTTTCCCTTTGAGTCTGTCGACAGTTACAACATTGATCAACATGATTATTTTGTTCGTTTGAAAGCTGCACGAAAATTTTTGAAAGATGGTGACAAGGTAATTAAATTTTCTTATGAGAATATATTTAGTAGATTGGTACAGACATGATATCTACTTGCAGTTTTTCTGTATTGAGAATTTTTAGCAAAGTTTTTCAGGTTAAGGTTATAGTGAACCTCAAAGGGCGTGAAAACGACTTCAGAAATATAGCCATTGAGCTTATCAAGCGCTTCCAGAATGATGTTGGGGAGGTACTCATAATAAGTGTTTCCTAACATGATTGAGCAATATTATTTCTTGTTCTGAGATCAGATTGTGCTATATACTGTTATATTTAGCTTTAATATCAAATGTTTGTCTGGGATTTTTCTGGTAGTGGCCTAAACTAGCTTTAGCTATCTCAGGCTGTCTTGTTCACTCAGAAATTAGTTGTAATTCAACATATTGTATCAAAAACGTTTGATTTTTCTTTTAGACTGAATAGATGTTAAGTAACAAAGTTTATGCTAAATAAAGCAAGCATGAAGTAGCCAAAGAAAGCTAGACAAAAACTTGTGTTCTTTAATCGACAATTCGGCAGATATGGACTATAAGTTGTCTTAATATGGTTTGTCTTTTTCTTTTTCTTATCTAGATTTATCGTTAATTATCATTTAGAGACTGCTATTAGTGGAATTTGTGTTCAACTCTTTTGGATTGATTATATTATTCCAGAGAAAAAGGAAAAGGAACATTCAGGATGACATTTTTCATTTAAGTATGTCTTATAATAGAGCTGTTTTGAAATTTCCCTATTTACTGGGCTAGGATGGAAAAAATTGCCTTAATTATCAATATTATCCTGTGCCACTGAACCTGATTGGCAGATGCTGGAATTCATCAGAGAGTTGAATGGTGGGATATTTTTCTAGCATTTACACTCTAGAATCTGTTTACCACAGAAATTGATGAATTAACCGCTAGAAAAATGTAGCATATATTTTTTAATCTTAAATTGCTATATTGTTTTAAAAATTCTTTAGAAGCTAATTGGAATCAGTTAGCGGACACATAATTTGAGAAATTTAACCAGTGATCACTATAAACAAATTTCTTCTTTGGTAGGGTTTCTTTTGGCTTTATTGATCTTCATGCTATCAATACGTATATATATTTGTATGTATGTGTTTTATGGTTTTATGTAAAATTCTATCTGATTCCTTGTTTTACTATACCTTTTATTGTCGTGTGTGATTTTGTATATCTAATCTTCATTCGGTGCTATTATTTGCAGCTTGCAACTGAGGAGAGCAAAAACTTCAGAGACAGAAATATATTTATTATTTTGGTTCCAAATAAGGCTCTTTTACAAAAGGCTCAAGAACCACCAAAGAAGAAAGATGATTCAGTTGTAACTGAAGTCTCAGCTGGTGTCTGAGTGCATTTTGAAGTTCCAAGAGAGGTTTAAACTTGAAAACAGTTGTCTGGTAATCTTTATAATGCTCTTCTACTAGGTTGGGTCTCAAAATTTGTGTATAGCATTAGTATAACACATGTACGGCATGTTATTAGATTTTCAATAACATAAGTAGCCTTTTTTTGTCATATAACTTCAAAATTTTGATAAAATCATTGTATCTCTCTTTCGCTCTCTTTTTAATATTCTTTTAGTTTTGATCAAGATGTCTTATAATCTGCATCTAGTAAGTAGGTCTACATCTTTCTGAAAGGTTACTTGTGGAAGAATACCTTGTCTATGAAATTATGTTCAAGATTCCCAGGCATGTATCTGCACCCGCATCTTATTCGTGGAAGATGCAGTGAATAAATTTCTTGTTGATTAATTAATTGTTTAGGCATCTCTGCCTATCAAGAATGAGAGTGGGTTCAAAACACAATTATAGTATCCAAAGAGTGAGCTTGCATTTCTGTTTTCCTTGTTGGCATGTGAATGTTACTCTATTCAGTTGCTAGCAAATAGGGGTATTTTTCTTTCTTGTGTTATGGTGGGTTTTGTTGGGGGCAGTAGCAGACAGTGCTTTTATTTTTCTCAAGTTCACTTTACTACGGTACTTGGTTTTTTTGGTTGCGAATGTGAAAATGAGATAATAGATATAAAAATCACCTGTCAAAATGTTGCATGATTAAGTTTTATTAACATCCAATGCTCAGTGAACAGTAAAGCTTGACTATGCCGGGTTGATCATCTGGAATACTTTTGTTGGTTGAACTGTTGCTGTTAAACTGTTGTTATCCGAGATCTCATGTATCCCCCTGCCCTGCATGCATGTTTCCAGAAGAACTTTAGCTTCCGAAAATTGCCAAAGACAATTTTCTTCTGCATTCTACTGAGTGAATATGTATGTGCATGTGGTTGTGAGCAGGTTTTTTATATAATGTTGAGGTTATATTTAAGTAGGAGAGACAATATTATCTAGATGGACAGGCTCTAACTTACCTAATGATGTGAACTTGACTTGGATTTTACGTTCTTCAATTTGAAGCATGCCCTCCCACATGTAACTTAAAATCTTTTCCTCTTGCACAGAACCAGTTAACAACCTAACTGCTGAAAGCAATGGATGAATACCATACGAAGCATCACGTCTGGCGGATCATAGGCCCTCTCATAACTTGTTTTCAGCATTTGATTATTTTATTTTCCACGTGTATGTGTACATGTGTATATCTACATTTAATTAATTTTACTGTAATTGGACTCAATCTTTGGATGGAATATTAAATTACAGAGATTGGGACCTTGGCTGTGTTGGACTCTGATGTCTCAAATGAATTCTGGTGCCTCATCTATTCCAAATAATGATGAATAAGCTAACCCCTAACTTTCAGATGGGGTTTTAGATCCTCAACTGCTGCTGCAGTGTTGACTCTAACAGGCAAGTTGAAGCAGGAGAAAGGGGATCCACAAACTACTTATCATTGCCTGTACCTGTGACAAAGATTACAAGTTGAAGAGCTAACTTCTGCTTTCAAGGGCTACTCAAACACCATACGGTTTATTCAATAATAAAGGAATATCTGGTTGAAATATTAATTTGCCACCAACTCTTGATGTAAGCAATGGTTAAAAACCTCTGACCCAGAAGCTATAATCCAAATTCTAATGGATATACCTTTTTCAATATTGTGGGATCGTGACTCGATGTGGTTATGGGTCAACTAAATTAACTTTCTAATTAATTACCTTATTAATCTAAGGGCAGAAATTTATAAAAATACAAATAATAAAATTAGATTACTAAGTTCAAATATGTATATATAAAAAATGCAACATTTATAAATTTTATATATAAATTGATATGATTTTATTGTTAATTGTTTGATATTTTATTTTTACTCTTCTATTCAGCTTATATATATTAATTCCTAAACGAAGGAAGCGAAGTTATATGTTTAGTATTTTTCACAAAAATAACGAAGGATTATATATATATGTTTAGTATTTTTCACAAAAATAACGAAGGATTATATATATATATATATA
>JANLJB010028525.1:0-11172 GCA_026212285.1 Bursera cuneata | reverse complement strand
CCTTAGTCTTTGGGCTTATTTGGGCTTGGGTTTAAATACAACATTTAAAACCTTTATTTAATGGACTCAATCCATTTTACATGTCAAAGCCTAAAACCAATTAGTGATCCAATCCACTAAATTGGCCTATGCATCTTTTAAGCCCATATGTGAATAGTATAACAAAAAATACTATCTACAAATCACTATTCACCCTGGGTGAAAAATGCTCTCATAACTCCTATGACAATCCATCATCGGTGAATCTTCAAAGTATGACCCATTAGGCTTTCGGATATATTGATCGTAAATCATCAAGCGCGGACCATCGGCATTCCCGAACACCAAGTTTCGAGCCCATGATTTATAAGGCATGATTGCCTTCTAGCAAAGCACTGATTCCCCTAATTCTCTGAAAGTGCACATAACATCACGTAACCTTTATCACGCGTAGTTCTATGTAATTCAATCATATGTCAAATGTGACGTACGTGGTCTAAGGATGGAACATGTCTTCCCTAAAAACAACGAGTAATTTGGATCCTTGTTTTTTATGGGATTCTCATTTACGAGTCGTGTCTGAGGACAATCCTCATTAGGACTTGAAGAGTGCATTGCCTAGGATCACATCTAGGGTGCATACTTGAAAGAATGGTGGCAAAGTTACTTACAAAACTCCAAGCAAATGCAAGTTGTGGCTAGCACCCAAAACCACCAAAATTACCACCAACTTTACTCTTTTTTGGATATGTTGATCTTCTCATGGATTAGATTACCTTCCCACCTTTGAATCACTTGTTTGTGCTAGCAAGATGGCTTAAAAATTGAAAACAAGGTCAAGCAAGAGGAAGAGCAACCAATTTCGTGCAAGAGAGATGGTGAAAGAGAATAATGCAATTCAACTTGCACACTTGACATTTAAATAGCTAGTTAGGTAGCCCATGTATATCCATTAACAAATATCACATAAAACCTCCAAGAATTCATGTGTGTTTAAGTAATCCAATCTCTAATATAAATGGGCTAATGGGCTTGGGTTTAATGCAAGTTAAATCTAATTTAAATTCATTCACAATTGGGCTTTAAAACAAAATAAAACCTAAAGCCCAAAATTATATTATTTCCAAAATACATGTAACTTGACCATTTCAAGTCCAAATTGAAATCCAATTTCAACACAAATTTAATTCCAAATTAATATATCTAATATGTGATTTTGCCCATGCTTGATGTGAAGACAAATCTAATTTTCTCCACTAATGCCATTTTCGGGTGACATATTCAAAATATGCCTTAATTTCTCTTTTACCGATTTCAATCCTAGATTGAGTTGGTTCTCTTCTCCCGAGTGATTCATTATCGGTGGATCAACGGTTTTCGACCCATTAGACACAAAATGACAAAAAGTGTGTACATTTACAAATACAATATTTGTGTACAAATGTAATGCTCTAGGACACAAATTACCAACATCTCTTACATACCAGTTAGGCTATGATTAATCTCCATCGAATCTGATGTGACATCATCTCTATATACCTGGAGTGATATGTCCTGTCTTGACACAACACCTACTCCTAAATAGGTTACAGTGCGCCAAACAACGAGCATATCTATAACCTAGAAAGAGTTATTCACGCAAGTGTCAAAACGAATCGATCTCTAAATGAGATGGCCATATAAGTCTTAAGTCTAAGGATTACATACACCTTCAAATCAACTACCAAATTCGATCAACATCACACTACTACTACACACTTTGCTCCTCAACCAACCAAACACAAAAATAACACAAAGTACTCTCTCATGTGCTCCACCCAAACACTACATCAACAACAACACATTCAGCCAACAATACAACACAACACAGGCAACTTAATACTTCATGAACAACCTTCACGCGAGCACTACTCAACCTCCATTCACAAATTTTCAACACACAAACAACATAAACTCAAGCAAACCATTTCGGCTAGCAAGCTTTCTCAATAATAAAGAAAAGAAAAATCAAATAAGAAAGGTAAAAGAAGAGTGCCAAAGGTGATCTCAAACATAAAGACATAGTCACCAACTTGAGATCAAGAATTCCGCCACCTATTCCTTGACTAGAATTGGATAGAGAACTTGAGTTTTAGAGAAAAACTCTAACTTGAAATATACTCTAACTTGCGTATATTTTATAATTCATCAAAAGTGGTTAGTTACAAAAGAAAATGTCATTATATAGTTAAGGCAAGTCTAGTATGAGTTTACTAAAATGCTCACCCTTGTCTAGTCTGAAATAAGTAAAATTACAAAAGATAGCCAAATATACATGAACTTTATAACATATGACCAAGATCAAAGAAACTTACAAAAATAACCTCATATCATATCCATTCATTTAGGAGGCTATATAATCCAATTAATTATATGTCAATCGGATTATATTGCATCCTAATGATGGCTCGAAAAAGTGAAGAGGAAATGGGCACGAAAAGGATTCGCTTGGGCCGAATTGTCTTTGCTTCTTGCTTGACTTGATTCGGCTACCTTAGGACTTGCATTCGTATCACTTGACTATACCAACTTAGACAAAGTCAAACTTTAACCCAAGGTATTTCTCAAATCTTCACGAGCTTTAACACTCTTTTTGGGAGAGAACTTTTATAAATTAAAGAATAACTTTGAAAAATCGGATTGAATAGAGAGGATTCAAGAAAGATACAAGCAAGAATAATAAAAACCAATAATATAATAACATGATTACATAGACTACAAAGAAACTACACTTGCCAAATCCCTTTTGCCCTTCTCCTCCTTAATATACCCCTTCCGCATGCACCATTTCATGGCTTTAAAATAAATTGCATGCATAATAATTATAAAAAGAATCATCAATTGATCTTCTATGATGAGCTAAGTACACTAATTCTAATAGTAGAAACGAATAACTACATTAATTTCGATGGTAGAAACGAATAAAGTATCTAAAAGAAATGCTATACTGTGTCTGCACCAGATATTTCTGAGATTTGATCTTCTACTTCCACTGCGCCGTCACTGCAAGCATAGATGCTAGACACGAGCAGATAGTAGCAAAAATTGATGAAACTAACCACTGTTAAGGTCTTGTAATACTGGTCCAAGAGACTGTGGTTCAAGGTGCTAGAGAAAAGGCTTCTATTTGCATAGACATATAATATGTTGATAAAGCTTCCAATTCCAATAACAAACTCATTGATCGCTGCTACGTAGTCCTCCATTGACTCGGGGAACTGATCAATCACGAGCTCGTCCAGTCCATCAGTAGCAAGTCCTTGCATAAGACCTAACAGGCAGAATTGTGGAACCAGCCAAAAGATGCTCATTGGTATAATCTCATCAGGCTTGTCTTGAAATCCTTTATCATTTACTATTTTCAACCTGTGAACCTCAACCCGCCAAGCAACGTCACAGCAAAAGATAGATACCACCATTCCAGCACAAATTCTCACAATTTGAGCTCGTTTCTTGAATTTTGAATCCCCTGTTAACAACTTTGACAGATGTCCACTGATTTTACGAGAAATGGATGGGATTATAAGCAAATAAATAATGAGATTTGGAGAATCCATGTTGTTTCCCTGCTCAGGGAAAAATGTGTTCCCTGTTGACACTATTAAACCAAAAACGAGGAAGGTAGTCCACATTGGAACCATTTTTAAAAGAAGTTTCAACTCCTGGACCTGTGCTACAGTACAAAGACGGCCCATGTTTTCTTGTTCTTCTGGACTAAGAGTGGACGACTCTATAATGGCAGCTTTGTCTAGCCATCTGCGATTCAGACAATTTATAATAAGTTAGGCATAATGTTTATGTTTTGGGAATTTTATAATCTATTTGAGCATGCAATAATCAGAGGACAACAAGTTACACAGGGAAGGCGGAAACAGAGGAGAGGAGAACAGGACAAGTATGAATGATGTTTTATTTTCTGAAACCAGCGGCATTAGCTCTTGTTTATGATGTGTATGATATAGAAAAACACAAGCTCAAAGGCCAAAGAAAATAAAATTAGTAAAAATGAGAGGAAAGAGTCTGCTATGCATCCACTGCACTGCAGCGCCATAATTACAGAGCGAGTGATCATCAGACACACACCGGTGGCACAAAAAAATTGGTCTGCTGCAATGCAGCCAATGCACAGCAGACTCTCTCAGTAAAGAGATAGAGGGATAAATGTACCTTAGGATCTTGATTTGGGGCGACAAGATTAATCTTTTTCCATCATTAGAAAAGAACTGATCCGGGGAAGCAGGATACTCGAGGTGCCTTTTCAATATGGAGGCCTTAATTACTCGAAAAGTAGTAGAATGGCTACCCAGACACGCTAATTCTCTGCTATGGTAAAAACGAATGCCACACAAGAACAAGATGAAATTGCTCCCCATCACCCCAGCTGATATGATGAAAATTTTTGGCCATGAATAAATGTTTGTTAATAAGAATGCGGCTACCACACCAGAACACCAGGCAACAAGCCACCAAACCATTTTTCGAGCGGATACTCGATCTTCATGTTGGTATTTTTTTGGTTCATGGGCTCTTAATTGATCGGCAAGAAATGCTTTTATGAAAGTCTTCACTCCAGCTTCACCTACTGCTATTAGGACCACCCCAATTATGTTGAATAGGTCGGAGTTGGACTGTGGAAACAGATGAGAGGCTGTAAGGTACAGCAGTACCAATCCCTGCAACAATAGCAAATTGGTGGTTTAGTTCTCGACTACAATAACTGTTGGCCCAATTAGCTTATGCTCATAACCAGCAAGGTCTAAGGCAGAGATTACAATCTTACCTATATATTTGATTTGCTAATTAATTAGGTAATGTAGAAGCCACTTGCCTTAATTTGTAATGAGTCTTCTGGGAGGAAATCAAGACACTGTCGGCCATTTCAAGTTGATGTCAATCTTCTGTTTTCCTGAAATATTTACTTATATTGATTTTTGCTTTGGTTTTACTAGTATTTACTTAATATATATACTTGTGGGGATTGTTATCGACAACAAAGAAAAAAAGAGAAAGAAAAAAAAGAAAAACGAGAACCTTCAACCTCAAGTGCAAATACTGTTTGAAGTACTTATCCAAGGATGAGACAAATCTAACAACAAATTTTATATCAAGGTTATGATCTCAAGATATATTACCATTCTTCCTGTCCTCCAAAATTTTACTAAAATGAATATCAACAATAGATTGCAAAATTTCAAAGCATATATTATTGTTGTATAGCCAGTTAGCCATGGTTTAATTTGACATTAACTAAGGCAAAATATACTTACAACAATGTATGAGGCAGTCGACCAAAGAATAATTTTGAGACGACCGAAAAGGGTATGTGAAATATAGATCAAGACAATCACAAGTGAAGCTGATAGACCCTCCTGGACATTAACGAACGCTGCAGCTTTCCTGAGATTGTATTTGCTTGAATCCGTGAAGTATGTGATTAGGACACCCAATACAGCAAAGTTTGCAAACTTCAGGCTGAACACTAAGCCTGGAAATCAAATTAACCATTTGAGGCTGGCTAATTAGCCATTAAGCTCATTCAACTTGAAAATCAAAGAGTGAGATAGTTCATCACAAAAAATAAAATGATTTCACATGACATTTAGAAAAATAGTAATGCAACATTGGGCTTTTAGGATTTATATCTAACATCATTCAAATATTTTCGAGAGAATGATTCGAAAAGATATGCATCCAAGAAGTACAGTTTTTGGTTGACAGGCCGAAATGTTACATTCTTTGCCTTTCATTGCTAATTGTAGACATGGTAGGAGGAGATTGAAACAACAGGACGAAGATTATAATTTTATACGACTCATGATTTTCATTATTATCCAAAATTTTACAACAGTCAGGCATTTGATAGTACTATTAGGTTTAATAGAGATTTAAATCGTTTTGGCTATTAATGTGGAGAACGTATTTATTTATTTGTTATATCTATTCAAACTCCAAGAGAGAAAATCAAGTAAATGGTAACAATACCGGCAATTTTCCTGTACTCAAAATTTATTTCTAAATTCTAACATTGAATAGGGGGAACATTAAAAATAAAAAATAAAAAATAAAAAAAAACCTTATCTGACACTATTATAAAGGGTCGATAGCTCTTCTTTAAGCCCAAAACACATTAATACATAAAAGAATAAGAATAATTATTCACTTACATATATTTTACAGGAACTCATTTGAAAAAAGAAAAAAGGAAATTCTATGTATAATAATAATTATTAGTACATAAAAGAATATATATGAATAATTAATATTCCTGAGACTAAATATTTCATAAAAATAACAAAATGACACAAAGATAAATTAATTAAATATATTTTGAGAAATATCAATATATGTCAAGTCAACAACTATATATAGGAGCAAGTAAACGGCAATAATAATAATAATAATAATAACAATAAATAAATAAATTAGTATCTAAATACATCAACTCCAATCTAGACAATAAGAAGTCTGAACTCTAAAACAAAACAAGAATCAATTAAAATTTGACTTTAAGTCCAGGCATGACCTTACCGGCTTGAATCTTGAAATTTTCTTTGGTTCCATCTTGACATATAAGCGTTTAGGCCTTCAAAATACTCGATTAAACTTGGGAGTTTAAGCAAAGAAAAAGCAAAGAGGCTTAATTCTTCTTCTGTTGATGTGATTCTTCTGTTTTCGTTTTACTCTGATGCTTCTTCTGTGTGTGCGTTAATTACGGCTTGAAATACTATTTGATTTTAACCAAAAAACAAAAGAGAGAGAGCAAATAGACAAGCTTGTAACCATTTTTAATGGCAAAATAAAGCCTTTTTTTTTTGTGGCTGTGGATGCGACGTACCTCCATGACTGTCATGCACTTACATAAATTAATAATAAATACTCTAATCATCTATTCTTTTTTTCTTTTCCCAAGAATATGTAGAATCGGGTAAAGTTGAATTTAGTTCGAACTAACTTAATTGATCTGTATTTCTTTTTATTAGTAATGAATATAAGTTCTTTTTTATTTTCATGAATTCTATAATTGTTTGTGTACTGTAAGTTAATTAAAAAATTATAATAATAGGTAACTAACGTTGACCCAAAAATAATAATTCTCTTCTGTTACTTAAGAGTGAAATATTTCTTGTTTCCCTAAATAAAAAAGAAATATAAGAGGAAATCAAAGTGTTTTTGTAATTTGATAAAGTTTAAGGAGAAAATATAATAAAGAAACTTTAAGGGAGAATTCTCGTGGAAATTATTGTTATATAATGATATTAATATATGATGATTAATTAATGATACAAAATTCAGAGTACGGTACGTCTATGGAATTTTATTTTATTTTTTTATCAACTTGAATCAATTGTGTTTTCTATGTGCAAGTAAAATTTAAAAGTTATTCTTAATTAAAGAAATAAAAGTTAAAATTAAAACATTACATAACAAGAATTAAATTATTTGGTAGAAAATAAATATCACCTGAGGAAAAAGCGGCTGCCTTACAAATACAAATGTTGTAGCGTAGCCAGGAGATTAAGTTACAAAATATTAGGGTACTGAACGAGGTATGAAGCTTCAAGATCTCATTGCTAGGAATCATTTTTTCTTTCTTCTTGTTTCGATTCACTTCTCTGCAAAAGCAAAGGGAAGATTAAAGACAGACCAAAACGTTTTATTTTTTCTTTGTTTTTGTTGCTAAAATTTGGCCGTTGCCAAGTATATATATATATCAAGAACTGGTGGGAAGGGAAGGGAATGGAATTACGGAAGCTTCGTTTCGGTTTCCAAAACAAGTTAATAATGTTTCCTCGGAAAGTAAAGGGAAAGTATCCTATCTTTCAACTCATTTCGTATCAATTTCATGAGCCGTGTCTCAGTTCAGCAAAAGACAACACCACCCAATACAATTCTCTTTATTTAAGATCTATTTAGAATTTGAAACTAGAAAAATATTAGTTCATATTTTGAAAGTGTATTGATCAGAAGTGCCAGTTTTGTCCATCAATGTTATTTTTTAATTAATCTAACACTTAAAAAAAAAAAAAAAGAGTTTACAAATTGATAAATATAGTAAAAGAGTGAAAATAAAATATTAATATAATATTTTCTGGTACCTTATATGTAAAAATTTGCTAAGGTCTTTTAAATTTTAAATAGATAAAATTTATCGAAAAGCCGATGAAGAGAGTCAGGTTCCAAGCTTCTGCGAAACCGTGTGGTGATTACTTGGTCAGGAAGATTTAAAACCATTGGCACTGTGTGGGTGGGGTAGGAGTTTCCTTTAACCGCGTTAGCGCATAAAGCACGTCCAAAGCCAAACTGTCTGTCACATCAAAGTTTTTACATATATTAAGATTTATGACATTTAAGGTGAGAATCAAATGTGGATTCTTCTGTGAATTTTGAGTTTTAAAAAAAAAAATTAAGAATATATGATTGTTATTAAATTTTAAAAATGATATATAAAATTTTCTTGGCGGGTTAGAAAATTTTAGTTTTTTCTATAGATATATGTAGATATGTAGATATATGTATATATGTATATATACATATATGTATAGATGTATATGTATGTATATATGTATATGTAACTTTGAAGAATCTTGATGATTATCACTAATATTTTAGAAATTAAAAAGTAATAGTTATGAATGATAAATTTATATAAAAATATTAGTTAATTTTATTTAATAATTTCTAAAATATCTTTATGTTTTAAGGATAATTATATATTATATAAGGCGTAAGTCCAAAAAATATAAATTTAAGAATATCCCATATATCAAATTATTTCACAAAATCTAGACTAAAATAAGGAAATTTATCTAAAAATTCAATAACCTCTCATATATAAATTATAGTTTATAAAATTATTAATACTTTTTAGTCTAAATTATTTTTTTCCAAAATCTTAGCCCAGCCAAGCCATCCTTTCCCTCCGGCCCTAATGTGGTTGATAGAACATTTAAATGTTTTTAAAAAATGTGGAACACATAACTCTAAGGGGCCATTTGGTTTAGTAAAAATATACATAAGAATGGGAATGAGAATTCTCATTCCTGCTCTTTAATTGAAAAAAATAAACTAGGGAATGAGAATCTTATTACCCTAGGAAAGAGAATCAGTCCCCCCAATCAATTAATTTTGATTCATGACTGGAAACAAAATAAAAACATATTTTTTTACTATTTTATATTTTTTAAAAATTTATAATCTAAAAAAAAAGTAAATTAATTAAAAATATTATAATATTTTAAAAAATATTAAATTTTAAAAAAATAATATTTTTTAAAAAGGTAATAAATTAAAAAATTATAATATTTTTTAAAAAGGTTAATAAATTAAAAAATTATAATATGTAAAAAAAAGATAATATTTAAAAAAGATTAATAAAAGGTTATAATATTTTAAAAAGTTAATAAATTAAAAAAAGGTTATAATATTTTTTTTATAAAAGGTAAAAAAAAATAAAGTGCAAGAAAGATGGAAATTCATATTTTACGATAACAATGATATATATAGGATTTTTATAATCCAAACAACTTCCACAAGAATCAGATTTTGATTTTATACTGAACCAAATAGGAGAAATGAATAGCCATTCCAATTCCGATTTCGATTCCACCCCATTCCTATTTCAATTTCGGAGCTTAAACTAAACAAACCTTAAATTCATAAAACAATAAACGACAACTCTTTTATGTGAAAAAAAAAAACTAAATTGTTTAAAAATATATAAGATTTGTGTTGACTATTGAGATTCAATTTGGACTTGGCCCAAAACCCAATAGGAAAATTTACCAAAGTAGCCACATTTAAAGGGGGTCTTTCAAAAATAGCCAGACATCCTAAATCCTTTCATGAGCCTAACCACTCACATGATAATTGTTCATAATACCCTCCATTTAAGATGCCACTTTTTATATACCAACTTTTTTCTTTCCTTCACCCATTTCTCTCTTCTTTCTTTCTCTCATTGCCTTCGAGTTCAGCTCCTCCACCTTTATCTCATTCTTCGACTCTCTCAACCCTTGCTGAATCAGTAACTCTTACACAAGCAGGATCCCAACATGCCACTAACAAGTTAGCAAAGCCCAACGTACAGTAATTGATTTGATGTAATTCGTATGATTTTATGTAATTTGTTCTTCATTGTTTTGCATGTTGAATGAGGCTTAGTTATTGTGTGGGTGGTAAATGTGTGATTTAGAGGTGCTTTTGTAGTTGGGAATGGTTGTTGGAAAATCCAGTTCTAGTCGTCGGTGTTTCGGTTGAGTTTGCCATCATTTTTATCGGTTGGGATCGTTTGTTCGTCTACTGTATTACCTAAAAAAATAATAGTTCACTTGATATTTGGGCCGACGGGAAACAGTTAATATTGACGGTTTTACAATTAGTAAACCGTCACAAATGACAGTTCACTCAAACCAAATTAACAGTCCAGAAGAGAGTATATATCAAATTGGAAGAACGACTGGTAAAAATGATGGTCCGTGAAAGTTAAATGATGGTTCATTATCTATATGGGGAAAACTACCTCCTTTTTAAAGGGAAATTAAGGGACCTATTTCATCCAATTTCTATCAATTTCTATTATTAACAAAATTTGTATGCCAAAATTTTGCATAGACTTATGTTTTGTTTTTTTTTTCTTTTTTGAATTTACAGAGTAATGGAAGAAATATGTGTCATGGTGCATTACAGTGGTAGTTGGGAGACGGAACGAAGTGGCCAACTTAATTACATGGTTGGTTGCGTTAAAGGAATGACAATTGCGAGGGATATTCGATTTACTCAGTTGTTGAAAGTTTTGTATGCTAAACTAGGATTTGAACAAGAGAAATATATTATGAAATTGACTGCTGTATTTGCCTACGATACCTCAAAATTTTCTCCATTGGTGACATTAGAAAATGATGAAGATATTAAGTTCTTTATTCAAGATTGTAGAGGTAGGGACAATCTGACTCCGTTGATGGTTGTTGTTGAGGAAAGAGTAAAGAAAAGTTGTCCTTCTGCGTCTTTCCAAGGTGCCTTAACGAGATTATTGAATTTACATCGTTTGAACATGATGACCATCTTGGGGATGAGGATATTGATGAGCATTCAAATATGTATGTTTTATAAAGAGATTAATTCATCATTCTACATCATTTGTGTCATTAAATCCCT
>JANLJB010028524.1:0-11164 GCA_026212285.1 Bursera cuneata | reverse complement strand
TGATTGTGTCGTCGGATGGTATATACGAAAAGGATTAAGGATGAGGGATATCACGTATGACCATACGGGAGATTACGACCAGAGTTTAGGAATATGTATGTGCCGATATGATATGGAATAGATGATACGCGGGTGATACGCGTATGTCCACGGATTACGGAACGTATGAGATAGATAGTGAGAGGATCGGATATATGGAATATGAGACATGGTATATGGGTGTACACGTGTTGTGAGATATATGCCACGGGAATGAGGTACTCGTGTACTGTGGGACTTATGAGACACGAGTGACATGTGAATATACGTTATTTGATACTTGAGCCACGTAAGTAAAGAGATTGATGAGATACGGGCGAGCCGTATCTGAGTGTGACTATGCGGGTTAGTGGTAGTTATTGAACAGTCTTAGGACCGGATAATATACATATATATATATATATGGTGGTGTGACCGAGTTGTGCTCGGTACAGACTGTAGATGTGTCTTATGTATGGCGACTGTTATGATTATGAACAGGAACGCGTGATAGTGTTATTAGTGTTATTAGTGTATACGAGAGATAGAGTATGACTAGGTATGTTTGTGTGTGGTTGTATGATGCATGCATGTATGTAAAATGTTATAGAACTGTATAATGTTAGGAATTCCTACTGGGCTGTGTTGCTCATCCCTTCCTCCACAGGTACCCAAGGTCAGGAGTCTAGCGGAGATGGTCCGGAGCTCACGTAGAGGATCTCGGACAGTCATGGGTATGTTGGGTAGTCAGAGTGAGTCTTTACTACGTATTATCTTGTAACCCGTATTTTCAGTATAAATGTCTTCGATTAAAACGTTTTATTTACTTTTACCTTATATATTTACATAGTCACCCTTGGGGTTCCTGTATCAAGGATTCCGGGTCGTGACAGAATTTGATAAAGTGTCCAACATAAAGTTGTAGATAATTATCTTTTCGATTCATAGCCACTTGAACCATGTCATTTGGATACTTATTTAGGGAGAAATGGCGTCGGAAGTCCAAGTAGGTCAAGTTAAGCATGAAATTTTGGGTTCTGTTGCAGTCCACTTTTGACCAATAAACATCGGATTTGGGTTTTCATTTGTTCTTAAAGTTTGTGAAAAAATGTGTTAAGTTTCTAAAGATACAAGATTTGTATTAATTGGGCTTTTAGATTGAAAGTTATGCTAATTTTATTTACCCTGCATCAAAATAATCAAAAATAAAAATTTACAACAATAATTCTTTTAAGCTCAAAACTATATAAATCTTCAAGTGTAAAAATGATAATTTAGACTCTTAGGGGGTGTATTCAATTAAAACTTTTAATAATTTTTAAAGACTTTTATAAAATTAAAAAGTTTTGGTGTATTCAATTAAGACTTTTGTAGACTTTTAAATATTCTGTAAAAGTTATGAGGTATTCAATATAGACTTTTAAAGACTTTTAAAAAATCTATAAAAGTCTTGGGGTAAATCAATACTTTTTAAAGTATGTAAAAGTGATGAGGTTTTCAAAAAGTTAATAACTTTTTATAGACTTTTTTATATGAAGACTTTTATAGACTTTTCAATGAGAGATATAAATTAAAAATTTCATAATTTCTCTCTTACTATTTGCTATGACTTGAATGACTTTGAAAGACTTTTAAGTTTCATTTATTTCTCTCATTATTTTTTTTACCAACTTTCTTCACTTCTTCCATTACCAGCCGAAAAACTTTGCTATCTCTTGCATTTTGTGCCTACATATCCGCTACAAATAACTACATAATTAAGCTATCCAGTTCCTGAAGTTTTTTAGCGTATTAGTATATTTTTCACAACTGCCACTACTCCACTATTAAACAATTTTGTACAAGCTGCTTGCCTTGATCAAATATCTCTTTCAATCTTTTTGTTTCATGTTGCAAATCTAATTCTTCATTTAACTTATCTATTTCATTAACAGTCAGAGTTACAGGTTCTAAAATGGATTGTAACTGATTCAATTTGGTTTTGAATATAGATACTTTGATAATCGCAGCTTTAACTAGTTTAAATAACTCTCCTTCTACTGCTTCCAGAAAAGCTCATCCAACAAGCTCACCTACCCGTGACATTACTCCTTCTTAGATACCAAAAAACTAATATAATTTTTGCAAGAAACTAATTTAAAAGGAAGCACAATTCCTCTATTATTTTCTTAATGAGACATATTACAAGATCCTGTCATTAATATTCTTCTTTTCAACCTTAACAGCCTACCTCTAAGCCTACCAGTAAAGATTCAAGAGGCTTCTTTAAAGTAATGTTGAAAGGTAGAGATATTGGCTGTAATGATTTTTTTTTTAATCATTATGTGACAACAAATGAAAATTTTATTATTTTAATAAATTATATGTAATACCTTAAGAATTATTTACCTCTCTTAAGCTTGGGAATGTCGTTTAGATGAATTTCTAATTGAAAAAGATAATACAATTTCATCACCTATATCAGTACTAGATACTCAAGAAGACGATTTTGATCTAATTTTTGAGACTCAAGAACAGCAAAGGGAGTTAATAAATAGAGGGCTACTATAGTTGCCGATACATGGAATGATGTCAGATATATTAATAATAATGAATAGTAGAGATTTATTATTACCAAAGACGTTAAAAAATATTGAAATATTTTTTTTAAATTGATATTTCATTTATCTAGTTATGTAATTAAGATTATTTATAAATTTATCTATTTATATATGAAATATATATTATATTATTTGAAACCCATGAAAGTTTATCAATCTCTTATTAAAAAAGTCTATCAATGTCTGTGAAAGTCTATAAATATTTATTAATCTCTCAATAAAAGTCTACAAATATCTATAAAAGTCATTAAAATGAAGGTCTATAAAAGTCTATTAAAGTCTTTCAAAATTATAAAAAGCCTATAAAACTCATTAAAAATTTATAAGTCTATAAAAGTCACCCAGTTATAAAATATCCTTAAAAATCTTAATTGAATACATTCCTTTTAATAAAAGTACACTCTGAAGTGCTAATCAGGAACTAACATGTGTAAATGTATGTGTTAGGGTTTTAATTAAAATGGGTTGGACTTATTATAATTAAGTTTTGTTTAATTGTTAAACAAATTGGATTAGTAGAAACGGGGCTTTTGTTTGTGTTAAATAAAATTGGATAACGAGAGGGATCGGGCTTGGATTGGTTTTTATAAAACTTCCAAAGCCCACGAGTTGTATAAAGGTTTGTAACCCTAGTATAAAATGAAAATTTTCTGTTACCCTTGCAAGCACCGCACCCAACTTCTACTTCGTAAACAAAACTTTGTTTTGCTTTGCCAAGGATTCCATGCCCACGGTTTGAGCATCCCACAAGGAAAATTTGACCTTCCTATTTGTTTTCTAATTACTTTTTTCTTTTGTCCGACCCTCCTAGATCGCCAACCAGCCTGAGCCCGGGAAACATGAGCACAGAACAGAAGAGCACTTCCAAACAACAAGAGCTTAGCAAAGAGGAAATAGCTGAACCTCAGAACAAGCAAATCAAAGGGGAAAAAGAACCACAAGAATATGAAAAAGAAGATAAAAAGAAGCATCATGATCATCCCGATAAAAAGAAGCATCATGATGGTCCCGATAAAAAGAAGCATCATGACCGTCCCGGAAATTCCTCTATATTATCCAAGTTGTAAATGGAGTATCCGCAGTTGAGAGTTCTGCATCAGGGCAAATTTGAGAGTTCCTTAAAAAGAGATATTAAGGTTGTTTGTGACCCTTTCTAATGCTCTTTCTCTTGTTTTCCTTTATCGTAGCAAATTTCGTTCTGTGAGATTTCTCTTGTTTTCCTTTATTGTTGCAAATTTTGTTCTGTGAGATAGTTGATTCTTGCACTCTCTCGTCTTCTTTGGTGTATGTGTGTACTATCCATACTAAGCTGCGTAACAAAGCTAAAGATGGCTTTCTCATTAACTCTTTAGCAAGCAACAACAAAATCAATCGGGAATTTGACCTTCATATCAATGCATGTCAAACCACTCTTTGGAGCTACAGGCATGAAAGATGAGCCTTATCCCTATCCCAATCCCATTATTGCCATTCATTACTACGAGCCAAACCGAAAACACTTTAACCTCAGTACTTTTAATATATTAATATTTATTCTCAAAAATTAATATTATTTATTAAAATTTAAGAAATAAATATTAAATTTTAAAAAGTAAATATTAATTTAATAAAAATTTAAAGATAAATATTTTTTAAAATTTTACCTAAGAGATAATTATAAATTTTCCATTTGATCTCCTAGTATACACCAGCTTCTTCCATGCTTAATTTTATATAAACTTCACTTTCTCTAAACTTTGTTTATATGAAGTTTTGACTACTAATGGAGTAAAATTCGTTACTACCATTCTACGAAGTGTCGAAAAACTATTAATTATGGCGATATAAATTCACTCAATTCAGTTCATAGGTAACACGTGCAAGTAACTTTGTTCTAATAATATAAATGATAAAAAACACGTGATTGTCTGGAGGCCACAGAATGATGGTACTAATTTGAAGTAAAGAGTCACATGATAGAAAAATAATTCGGCCCCGGCATTGTCGGCTGCTACTTACTTTTTTCCTTTTCTTTTAAAAAAAATTAAAAAAATAATTTGACTCTCGAATATTCGATGATTTAATTTAAGATTGAGACGTCAAACAATTCTAAAGTAAAATAAATAAAGAAGTTCCACTATCTCTTGTCGGCAACAAAACAAATAATAATTTTCATGTAAAACTATTTTTTATTATGTTTTGACATTTTATTCCATACATTAATCTTATATAATACTTTATTTTTAGTCATTTAAATGCAACTCCATGTGTTATCTCATTGTAATTATAAGAGGGATGAGAGGAGAGATTGTAATTTTTTTATCATCTAATCAATTATAAGTTCATCTAAAAGTTAATGAGTTAGTATATTTTATTTTTTATCAAATATATTGTCACCTCCCGAAACTCTTTATACAATAATTCCGAGGGTGAATTGTGTAAATGAATATGATAAAATCAAAATAAAAGCTTTAATTCAAAAGTTTATACATAAAACATAAGTTATACATAATATTCAAATCTCTTTTACATATGAGTCAAAATACATAATGCAACGTAAAGTACCTTTTAAGGCTTTCCGGAATCCTCTATATGAGCTATGGAACATGCCCACCCAATTCTAACTTCTGGTACCTATTGAGGGGAAGGGATGAACAATATAACCCAATAGAAATCTCACAATATACACAAATCTATAGCATTTTAATTGAAAGCAATATTACAATAAACATAAACAACCAAATCACTCTTCTCATTCTTGTGGTAATCCATACTTTTGAAATAGTGTATTGGGGGTGTGAGCTAAAGATTTTAAAACTTAAAATCATAAAATTTCGTGTATTTGATGCATATTGGATGACACGTACTTGATGGCGTTGTGTACGTGCGTACTTGGATGATAAGGTTGAATTTGAGAATTTTCTAAATTTGAGAATTTTCTGGGTTTGAGACTAAAATATAATTTGATGTGGGTAAATGAATTTTTAGTCTTTAGTGCCTGATGTTTATATTTTGAGGGTCAAGTGAGTATGGATTAGATGAGGATGGGTTGTCATTGAGATATCAAGACTTCAGAATGAGATTCATAAAATTTGAAGGTTTGAAAATTTACAGTTAGACACCCGAATCTCAAAGTCTATATAAACGGCATAGTGGCCTAAAACATTGAAAAACCTATTGAAACACCCATGTTTGTTGTGTTGTTGCTGCCATTGCGACCTTTCAGATTCCCGATGCGTTAGGCTTCAAAAGGGGTGGCGATGGCTTCGTTTAAGCCTACTGGTCACCATGGTAGCCTCCATTTCCCCGTCCTCTGTAGGAAACAACCAAATTAATGCCGTGAAGATTCAGTTTTCTGGAAACGGATCTCCCTCCTAAGCTATCACCAATCTCTTCCACCGATTGGGATCAACTCGTCTCAGCCTAAGGATCTCGAATCTGACCTCTGATCGGTGGTCTGGCATCTTTGTCGCCACCGATCTACCCTAGAAGTCTACAACTTCTTCGCCATCGATCTCCCTTGTCCGGTGTCGTCTCGTCTCACCATTAGTGCTATTAAATTTGTCTCAACCAGACGATTTTAAAGGTGGTCTCCGTTCATCGTTCTGATCGTTGATCTAATTTTTGACAAGTCACCATGAATAACGACTACTGTGATAAATCTCAGTCATCCCCCTACTACTTTGGATTTTGACACCTACACCCCTTTTCTGTAGCTTTGAAATTTGATAAATGCACCCTTGTATGGTGTTTTATCAATAGGACCCCTAAGGGTTTTTAGGATAGTGATTTCACCCCTACTTGGTTAATTTGGAAACAACACTAATGGTTTATGGATTTCAATAGTAACCCCTGACGTACAATATCAATTTAACTTGTGGTGTTGGTTTTGCATGTTTTAGTCCCGTGACTTCGAGGACTCATCTGGGAACCTCGAAATAGATGGAATTCACAATATAGATGAGGATGAGGGACAAGGACTTGAAAAATCACGATTTGCATATCGAGGTAGGGATTTCTGATTGTTATTTTTTATTCCGTTTTGATATGTATGTGAACTTAAATAATGAGGTGGCATAGGGAATAAATAGTATATGTGATTAAGGAGTAGGGCAGTATATGTATTTTTGAATCAGGGTTATATGTGTGTGTATGCTAATTTACAAAAATTGGTGGATAGTTAGACGTATTTAGATAGTACGCATATGATTGAGTGGCTGGGATATGAGCCTGATGTGGATCATGAATACGTAGTAGTGTGATATTGTATAATGTGATGGATGAGATACGAAAGGCACATGAGAGATTATCCGTAATGGGATGGGTGAGACATAGATTATGTGATATGATTACGTATCATATGGATAGGTTAAGGGAATTGAGACTATATGCTCGTATCTGATCAAACATGCGTGATTGTGGCCAGGTGGGCTAGTGCTAACGTGATGAGTTGGTGGTATGTTAGAAATGTAGACTGGACATTGGATGAACTCGGTTCGATATATGAGACCTAAGGAGAGCATGGAATAGAGATAAGAGTATAGGTATGTGAGGGTTAACACATGTATGATGAGTAACGTATGATGTGCATGTGTGTGGTTGTGTGCACGAACCCTGGATTGACCTAGTTGGTACATAGGAATCCGAGGGGACTTATGAATGGTATTAGGACTAACCAGCTGATACGCAATAGTCTATTGATATAGGGATAGCCTTGATTTACATGCAGGATCCCCGATGTGACTGGGATGGTCCTGCCTTGTGTGTAGGATCCTGGTATAATAGGGATTACCTTGCCTTATGTGTAGGATCCCGATGTTAGTGATATGTACAATGTTAGGCCTTAGTGGTGCACACGTGTATCGTGGACTTAAGGGAAAAAACTTGTGATATGTATAGCGTTAGGCCTTAGTAGTGCACATGTATATCATGGATCTAAGGGGAAACACTTATGATATGTATGTGATATATACAGTGTTAGGCTTTAGATTGGCCTGCGTGTGTCGTGGGATCTAAGGGGAAACACTCCTGGTATGATACTAGTGTTAAGCCTTATATGGGCTGAGTAGATCCAAGGTCTAAGGAAAACATTAGTTTAAAAATTGATATTTATGTATATGACTGCGTGATTGAGATGTGTGGATACGCTACATGTCTTCTGGCGGTTGTGGTTGAAATGAGGAAATTTTTGATAGTGAAATTGGTATGTATGTGAATGAGAGACATGACATGGTTATATGTGATGTATGTGAATTTCACGATGCATGTTTGAATTTAAAATGTTATAGAACTGTATAGTTGTTGAAATTCCTATTGGGCCGTATTATTCATCCCTTCCTCCATAAGTACCCACGGTTAAGAGTCTAGTAATGATGAACTAGAGCTCACATAGAGGATCTCTGACAGTTTCCAAGTTATATTTGGGTAGAGTGAGTCGAATTTTTATTTTATTGAAATTTATGTAAAACTTGTGATTTTGTATAAATGTTTTAATTAAATCATTTTCTTTGCTTTTTATTTTATTTTATTTTATTTTATTTTATTTATTTATTAATTAACCCCTAAGATTCCTATATAAGGGGTTTTGGGGCATGACAGAGTGGTATCAAAGTACGAGCTCTACACTGTGACCTAAGGTATGGGTAGGGTGGTTAGGGGGTTGAATCTTGTGTCCAGTAGGAATCTATTGTCACTAATAGTTCGTTTGTGTGCATATGTGGTGTATATGTGCCAGAGATGTCGGACACATGGTGTATTATCTTGAGAATATACGAAAATGAGTTGACGTGGTAATAGAATTTTCGGTTGTGACCCTCCATGTAGTAGGGGAGATGGTTTTCTTTTTGACCTATGAGTGATATGGCAGATACATTGGGCCAAGGTTACGATTTATATGGTTAAAGATACCCTACGTGCTAAACAGCAACTAGTTCCACTGGTATTTAGAAAGAATGTTGAGAAAGTGATGAGAGATGTCTTGGGAGAGATTTAATGACATGACTCTCCAGTTTGTTATGGGAACTTGATATTGTGAGTGTCGAGGATTGGTAGATGTAGGTAAAGGGATTGTTCAACCTTGGGACTTAAACTATATATTGAGAGTAAGGCTGGTTACTCATGTGTTGATGTGAGAAGTATAGTAATAGTGGAAATCTGTGGAATGGATTTGAAAAAAGAAAAGATCCTTGTTGTTGGAATAAGGAAATATGTTAGACTGTACGTGTGTATACATACACATTGTGTATGGTGGAGAACTTGGGAACTGTATTAAGTTGTGTTCGAGTGAAACACCTGAGAACGATGATTTTTGGGTTATGTTTGGTTGAGTTTAGTTGAGGAACTGGAGGCACATATTGGTTATGTGGTAACCTAGATGTCCAGAAACAGTGATTTTGGAGTGTAAGTGAAAGATTCCAAAGTTGGAAATCATAAAATGGTGGATTTTTGGTAATCATGGGGTGACACGGATGTGACGACGTCGTGTACATGAGTATTTAGAGGTTTTCAGGAGTTTTCAAAAAAGTGGACTAAAAAAATTTTACGTGGGTTCGTGGGTTTTTCGTCTTTAGTGCCCAATTGTGACATTTTGAGAGTCACGTCAGTGGAAAATAGATGAGGATGAGTCGATGATGAGATGCCGAGACTTTGGGGTCGGGATTCACAACCGTTGAAGGTTTAAAAAATTACAGAAACACCCCTGAAAGCCAAGTCTATATAAACTGATAGTGGCCTTCCATATTCAAAAAACTGCTCAGACACCCCTGTCTACCGGAAATCCCGACGCCACCACCCTCTCCGGTGACCCTTCGCATTCTGGGCGAGTTAGGCCCCAAGGCCGGTGGCGACGAAAAGCTCTCGGCCTGAGGAGCATGGCGGTGGCCTCCGTTCACCGGTCTGAGCCCTGCATTCGCCCTAATGACGCCGAGAAGATTCGACAGCGTTAACGGTGATCTGCCTTTCCCGGTGACGGTTGCCAACACCACAGATCGAGATCTCATCGTCTCAGTGTGAGGAGTCCGGAGCTGGTCCCTGATCGTTGGTCCGATGTCGGAATCATCGGGAATCGATGGAAAACTGTTCGTCTTCCATCTCACCGATCTGTCGCCGCCAGCCATCGTCTTGCCTCACCGCCGGTACCATCGCACTCAGCTCACTAAGACGATGCCGGTGGTGGTGCCCGATCGTCGTTCCCAGCTGTGTAGCAATTTTTTGACTAGTGGACGCCTTCCACAGCGGTCATCGGATAATTACAGCAGCCCCCTGCAGCTTCTTCCCTTGGCACTTACACCCCTGTTAGACACCCCCCACTGTTTGGATATTAGTAGTTTACCCCCTGCCATGTGTTTTGACACAAAGACCCCTAAGAGTTTTCAGGTTAGCAATCTCACCCCTGTTTGATTATTTATGTGTGATTTATGAATTTACAGTAGTGCCCCTGGATGTAAAATATCAGTTTAACCCCCTGTTCCTGATTTTGTATGGTTGGACCCGAGACTCTGAGGACTCATCCAAAATCATCGGAATGCATGGATTTACGATACGGATGAGGAATAGAGAGAGAATGAGGTTCGGGAGTCACAGTTCGGATATCGAGGTAGGGGTTTCTAGCTGTACATTTCTATTATGTTTTAACTTGCATGTGAATTTACTTTACTGTCTGGCTTAGGGCATAGAGACTGTGTGTGATAGACGAATAGATACATTAGATGATTAGATAGATCGGAACGTTGTAGACGCATATATGGACTTACGTAAACAAAACGCGTATTAGATCATCAGACTGGGTACAGAATGAGTTATGGATTATGAACACCCTATGGGAGGGTACGTGAGGAGTACGAGGATACGTAAGTAGTGACGTGATATGGAATGGATTATACGCAAGTAATATTCTAGTGATCGTGAGTTACGGAATGGGTGACTTAGACGGCGAGACAATTAGATTAGTCGGAACTTACAGTATGATGTACGGATGTTACGTGTGCGATCATACGTGATGAGGTGGATGAGTTATGAGTAAGCCATACGTGAGTAAAGCCGCACAGGCTCGTAGTAATGAGTGAACGGTCACGGGACCAGATGATATAAGTACGGATTGAACGGGTGAACCTCGGATCGATCTAATGACGCATAGAGATCTAAGGGGCATTATGGATGGTATTTAGGACTGACTAGCGGATACCCAGTAGTCCGGTGTGAGAGAGATCACCTTGATATGAGTGAGCAGGATCCTGGTGTGATGATAGTGTTAGAACTTGTGGTGGCCGGTCGCTCCAGAGCCCAATGGAAACACAGTTGAGATGATATGATGATAGTATTAGACCTTGTGGTAAGTGGTGGCTCTAGAGCCCAAGGGAAACACTGATGATGTGACTGATGATAGTGTTAGACCTTGTGGTGTCCGGTCACTCCAGAGCCCAAGGGAAACACTGGTGAGATGATATTATGATAGTGTTAGACCTTGTGGTGGCCGGTCGCTCCGGAGCCTAAGGGAAACACGTATGATATGATATGCTGATAGTGTTAGGCCTTGTGGTGGCCGGTCGCTCCAGAGCCCAAGGAAAACA
>JANLJB010028523.1:0-11163 GCA_026212285.1 Bursera cuneata | reverse complement strand
ATGAGTCACAGTAAAACGGGGGTAGAAGGGGAATGTTACTGTTTGGAGGCTAGGCGGATGAGAGAAACATTGAAGGGGGGTTATTTTTCAAAGACCCCCCTAAAATATGGCTATTTTGGGTTATTTCCCTATTATTAAAGATAAATTGTCACATCTTAAAAAAAAAATTTATGAAAATAACTAAATTTAATGGGGTATATTAAGAAATAATAAAAAATTTAAAAATTTTGATTTGTATAGTAAACTATTAGCATGTATATTTATTGATATTGATATGACCACTCGTTAACTCATGATGGATCAACGGTTCATTGCTTTTGTCTAACCCGTCATAGACCAATGAGTCAATAATTTTATTAGATAAATCAAAAATTTAAAATTTTTACTTTTTTTTAATTCAACATCCTAAGTTTGGTTGTTTTACACAATTACTTGAAAGAATACAGCATTTTATGAGAAAAAGAAGTTACAAAAAAATAAATATTTAGTAACATTTTGAACGAAATTCTTGAAATAAATGCTACAAAAACTTATGTTTGTTGTGGTGCTAGTTGCTCTTCATGAATGTTCATGAAGTGTATGAAGATTAAGAAGAATAGAAAAATCTTTAGGAAAAAAAAAAAAAGATGTGAGTGAATAAATTAAGTTAATGGTTTATTTAGGATAGTAATTAATCAAAAACATTATTTTTAATAAGGATATATTTGATATGAGAGTAAGTAAATAGAATAAAAGTAAAAGTTTTAGACTTTACTAAGGGGTCTAGAGCGTAAAAAGGTGTATAGAATAAAATTTTAGGTGCAAATAGCTCCTCGTCTTTTATTAATTAGTATTTTCAAAAATTTTCTTCTTCCATGAATGTGTCTAATTTGAATTGTGACAAAATAAATCGAAAAGTGAACATGATATAAATGCGCAAAGTTTTTAATAAGATCAAAGTATGTCATCTATGATTGGTTTAAGGTAGAACACACTATCTCTCTTGTGTTATACTCTCATGACAATATTGAGTTAGTGGACTACAGTATGTGTAGTCTATTTCATAATCAATCAATCAATTATCTAAGTGACAATAAACTTGAAATAAAATTGAATAAACAAATTTTGATTCATAATAAAAGGACATCATGAGCCCTCTTGAGAGAGTGATATGAAAATGATTTGTGTCTTATCATATTAATAATACTGAGAAAAAATCTAAAGAAACAATCAGCTTTTTTGCTAAAACTTTGGTGGCATATGAGGAGGATTTGTATGATCTCATTGCTCAGTAGAAGCACTTGCAGCACTGAGGTCCACAGACAGATCAAGAGCCTGAATCAAACAAGAAGGAAAACTAAAAAGATTAAACAAACCATTTTGAATACTGAAAATTGCAGCTTCACTACTTCAGCTTGTAATTTTTAACTTGTTTAGAGCAAGAAAGAGAGTTAATGATGGATAAACTGGAATTGTTATTTACCTTTCCAGTAATCTTGCTGTACATCTCAATCACATCCATTACAGTGGACTCAAAATGTGTTGTTGCATCATAGCTCTGCAAGAAATTTAAATGAAATTAAAAGGAGAAACAGCATAATATTATGAAAGACTAGACCAGAGATTTGTAAATGAAGGTACAATAATAGTGGAAAGCCTTGTCTATGCTAGTCATTGTCAAAGAAATAAAGCCAAGGCTAAAAGCTGCAATAAAATCCATCAAGACAAAATTCTCAACCTTTTTACTTGATTTTAATATAGACTTCTCTTCTATGAAGAAAAACAGATATGCTTTCACCAATGCTAAGTGCATTACCAAAGATGAAAATAGTATGCACAACTTGAAACATTTGGAAGGGATTTATTAAGAATTATTACGTTGATTTCATAAAAAAGTTGTAAGCAGATGTCAAATATGTCATTTATAGTAAAAGTCTTAACTGCATTTATCTTTAAATATATATTCTACGTGTGCAATTGATGTATTAGAGAGCCACATTCAGGCCTAATACTTACAGTAGAAATGAAACAACTGTCGGCTTCATGGTTATTTGTTGGCACAAATCTATCATAAGTGTCAAAGAGTATCTCCTCTACAGGTCCAAGGAGATCAATGCCAGGCTGCAGTTCAGCTTGAGGATTGTCAGTCTCAGCCTCTGTTGAAACAAATGCTATGTATTGTCCCTTTGGAGCTACATTGTGGGCATAAGAGCAACAGAAGAGGTACCTGCAGCATTGCAACTACAATTGTTAAAGGCCCATTTAAAGCACCTGAAGCTAAATGCTTGTTATTTCAATAGGCAACTAAATCTCATGGATGATTAGATTATATGAAATCTAGATTACAAACGTGAACAAGGAGTGGCTACATGTGCAACAGCATTTTGTGCAAATGCTTTAATTTGTCAAAAACTATTAGATGAAACAACAAATAAATTTAGCATAACATACATGTCCGATTTACGACCGAGTTGCTTCTGGGGCAGAATAACCTGGCACGAATGAGAATCTTTGGTGTCTGGAATTGGATGGTTCATTATACATATAGCACGAGCAACCTTTCCAATCTTTTTAACCTGTTACAATCAGAAAGCAATGATATGGAGGAAGGCCATCTAAGTTGTGCTAAAGAATGTGCATTTTCTATTAATAACTTTCAAATATTTTTGGTTAGCAATGTTCTTGAAAACATTTCAGTATATCAATATTTACAAAAATATTGTCAGAGATTACCTTGTCAGGCAAATATGATGGATCGCAAACAACCTTTTTACATTTGGCAGTTTCTCCTTCAGATGTCACACCAATAGCTTTCCCACTACCATCAAACTCTACCTACCGTCAAAACATAGAATGTTCAAGACAATTCAATAATTAAACTGCAAAAGCATAAAGTAACAAATAGTCAATCTCTATTGCTTTGTTACTTGTCTCTTGTGATGAACTGGTAAAATTAGAACAGGATGTGTACAACACTGCATTAGTTTAGTTTTGGCTCCAAATAAATTACTGAACTAGAGAGCAAATATAAAGAAATTTGCGGCCAGTTAATGGGATGAAGTTGGAGTGCCCTAGAGACCAGCTACCACAAATGTTAAAGATCCAAAAAATTTGTATGGTTCTCGAATGGTTTCTGATCTCTAAATGGGTATTCCAAATAGGCAAAAAGTTGACAAGAGAGACAAGATTAACGGCATGTGTTGCTGGCTAGTCATCATCAACAGGGGACTCTGAGGTGTTGGAGCATGCCCCCATAAGAGAAATTCCAAATTCTTTGAGTAAAAGAAAAGATCACTGAAGATAAAAAGTGCAATAGAAAGATATAATAGTCAGCATTTGAGGTTTTCACTGGGGGATAATAAGGCACACAAAGGAGGCATGACCCCCTATACTTCATTAGCATCGCACATTCATACGGTGAGTCCCAAAGGTAAGTTTTCTTCAAATTGCACCAAATAATCAAGAAGCAAAGCTTAAGCCTAATAGTCACGCATACCTTACAGAAAAACAGCTAAAAACTTTCTGTACAAGATGATATTCTGACAGTGTTACCTTACATTCTGGCTTGTTGAGCATGTAAGTTCCACCATAAACAGCACTTAAACGTGCAAATGCCTACAATAATAACATAAAAACGTTAAAATCACTTACATTTGCTCCCTAAATATGTAAAATAAAATAGTATAGATAACTTACCTGAGGCAATTCTCCTAGTCCATACAAGGGATAAATATAAGGAGAACATCCTTGAAAGCGAGCCAAAGACTCTGCATAGAGCTTTAAAAAAAAAAAAAATTGCTAGAAATATTGTTAAAAGTTATTTTGATTAAGTAAAAGGTTAGAGTAAAGAAGATATATAATATTCTAATTTCATATAGTCATCCAGTTCTTTACATCTGATTTTCAGAATGCTCAAGCAAGGGGAAACATAATTTCCCATACTCAGGAAAGTGCAATCATTTCTAGGAACACAATTTCACCTTAATTTTCTTCACAAAATCTATAGCTGGTTGATCCAAGTAATTGTCATCAATCTGAAGTGCCAAGGCATGACCAATGAAGTCAATTGTATCATCTTCAAGTCCATACTTTCTACAAAAGCAAATGTTGTATACATAATCAAACATTGATTGATGGAAAAAGCAACAAGATCAATATTTTTTTTTTAAGGTAAAGACTCCATCCGTCTACAGAACTATATGCAGGCACTTCTTTCATACCTTATTTTGTGTGATTTAAAGATTATGATAAAATTTGGAGGAGGAAAGAGAACTAAAACAATAGCCCGAGGAACTCTTTCATACATGTGCATAAGCAGCCAAATTATCGAGATATATTCATCTACATATTTCTTCAAAGAACAAAAAGTGTAATGGGACTTGGAAGAAAGAACAACAAGTGTAATGAAACTTGAATTCTTTGAATCTGCATGCTTCAGCACTTGTACTATCAGACCAAAAAATGATGATAGATTGAGTGATCAATACTAGATATGAATAGGCAAAACTTATACCCTATACAGAATGTTTATCTTGATAGTTCTAAAAAGTTGATCAATTGCAGTCCTGTCACCATCATATCAGATGTATGAACACATCTGCCTGCCATCACAAATGAATGTCAACGAACCTCTAATTGGAGTTCTTAATGTTAGTATTTCAACAAGCGATTTAAGCAAAATTATTCAGCTAAGGGAGAAAAATTTATGAGAAACCACTATGTAATGGACAAAAATTCTCAACCTTACATAACTTCTTATTTACATTTTTCAAGTATTAATGCATGAGATCCATCAGATGGTGAGTGAAGTGATCTTTCTAATACTAGTTACCATGTATATTAAGGATGCAACTAAGAAGAAGTCAAGATAGAAAATCTAAGCACGAAATTTATGACTATTGTATATCATTGCATGTGTTTTCAAGTGACTATCTAATGTATCATAGCAAGTAAGCAGAGGCGATGGTGATGGGTTATATACGAGATAATATCTCTTGCTGTAACTTTGTTCAAGTCCAGCCCTTCATGGGATTTTGGATCATTATCTTCATATTCTTGGACATAAATGAAAAACTTTCGAGCACGACGCTTCTCGAAAAGTCCCATCAGTGGTGATTTCAGTGCTTCCACATCAGTTGCTGGAACTTTATAGATCTGAAATAATGATAATTCTTGTAACTTATCACAAAAATAGAAACATGTTCCCACTGAAATGCTGAAACAAAAAACATAACATTTCCTTTTAAATGAACAACCAAGAAAAAGTAATAGTGAACGTAAAAATGTTCTCACCTTCCCTTTGTTGTACACAAAACTTCCATCCACAGCTTTAAAGTTAAGATACTTGGTAACATCTGTGTGGATGAGAACACGTACCAGAGCACCGTTGGCCATCATAAACTACAAAAACAATACTAATCTTGAGAAAAAAGCTTTCATCATGCAACATATTTAACACGAAGATGACTTTTTCTATGATACTAATCAAAATGGTGAAATTTTGGTATGCCTGCAAGCAATGAAGAAACGATTCCATCTCAATGATGAATGACGCTTTGGGAAAATTTTATTGCATTCAATCTAACTCCATCTTGCAATTGATGATTACATTTTTCTAGTTTTGTAATCTTAGTCTGCAAGGTAAGATACTTTTAAGATCCATAATCATCATGAAATATATTAACTAGGACATAATTAAGATTTTAAAATTTAGGGTTTAAGGTTTAGAGTTTTTGGTATCATCTTAGTAATTGATATTATTTTAATTAGACGCTATTTAGTCTCATACTTGATAAATTCATCAAATGTTTTTTAAATTGTTCTTATATGATCTTCTAATTGATGTTTTGTTCTAAAACTTATTTACTTAATTAAGAAAAAATTGTATATTGTTGAACGAATAATCTCTTTCAACAAGATATTGATTTCATAAAACAATTCTATTTCTCTTGTGGTTAAGTGTTAAGTTTTAGATGAGATTTGTTAGAGTTACGAAATTTACTTTTTTGATACGTGGTTCTAATTATTGTAGTTCAAATCCATCTTATGTATGTAGCTTGGTCCTTATGTTACATAATTCAATAATCTATCTAGGTTAAGTGATTAAAGAAATATTAAAATTGCATGTTTTCTAGTGATCATTAATTTAAAGCTACAAAGTTCTATGGACATGAATCTTGTTCCTGTCTTCATTATTCTTTATTGTGTATAGGTATATAGTATTTGCTCTTGTGAAATGACTATGTATCTAAAACTATTTGAACATTCTCAATATGCAAAATTTTCTACTATATTTATTTCTCGAGAAGAATATTCCATGCCATATAGAAATTAGTAAACCCCAATAAGTGATCTATTTTAACTAATTTCTTCATTTTGATTCTAATATTTAATTAAATGATATTCATTCTTGAAATATGATTATAATTTGTAAACCATCTTGAAATAATGGAAAGTTCTTGCACAAGCTTTATAGCTAGCACCATGAATACCATAAATAAATTGTGCAGCTCAAAAGCTGTAGAACGACATACTAACCTAAGACTACTTGGTAATACATACCTTGGGTATCATATCAACATTATACTCCTTGCTCGACCCTAGGCATTCAGGAGGCTTCTCGTCTCCTTTGAAACGCTTCCAAAGCTATATGCCCAGAAAATAGAGATTGGTGAAGAAATGGGAAAAGAACACATATGGCTTTAGAAAAAAGTCTGCAGTTAGCTTTGAGAAAAGTCACCTGTGTGAGATTGAGAGAAGTTGATTCTCCTCCATAATAGTCATTTCTGTCCATGTGCAAGACCTGTTAAAAATATATATAGAATCATTGAAACCGAAATTATCTAACGTTCATATTAGCTAGAAGCAGAAAGCATTTGGTGGAAATTATGCATGTACGAAAATCAAGAGCACAAATGGCATCAAGGGGATGGGAAGATAGAAATGTAACGTAACTGGATAAGATCCAATAATCATTTTTCTGGTATCTTAACTTATAAACAAATTAATAAATTGAATCCCTTCAAACCATTTAACTTCATTGAAAATTGAAACAAGTTTTCAACGTAAAAACACTAAGTGCTTGGGTTATGATTCGAAACGGTAACGAAAAATTAGCATACAATTCAGAGTTTCCAGATAAGAAACATATACATTCATATGATCTCACATATATAAGTTAGCAATATCAACATTTCATATGCTACACACACCTCACTCTCCTTCCCAAGCATAAACACAAAAGAATTCTTTAAGGGATTGATCTTAGACATGATTTTTCAAAATCTAAGCATTTAGAAAATTCATGAAATAGATATCTCTAATAACTTTCCCAGGTGAGAAAAAAGAATAAAAAAATAGTAACATTAAAATAGGCTAATGATAGGCAAGATAAAATCGAAGAGAGATCTTCATTTATCTCACATTGACTCTTTCCAGACATAATCTAATACCTCGAAAAATTGAAATGCGATGCTATATATGACTACTTAGTATTAATTATAAACAATAGACAATGGTATTCAATTTCCATGCATAGCTTTAATTTGAAAGAAACAATTACTTTGAGTCCTTCAACAGAGAGAAGGCCACTGAGAATGCACTCCTTGAGGCCAGTGCCAAGTACTATAACATCATACTCTTCATCCATGGTGGATTCTCCAATTCAAATGCAAAAGAAAACAAAGAAGAAAATGAGGGAGAGGGAGAGGGATGGAGAGAGAAGTGAAAATGAGAGTCGGAAAGAATGTAAGCCAGGTTTTTTATTTTTATTATTTATTTATTTTTTATTTTGTTACATGAGATTTGGAGCAAGTCTTTAGCGGGAAGTAACGGATTTTAAGGGAAACCGAAGACTTCTCTTTCCATGTCACTTTTAGTTCCTACCATTTGACTCGATGATCTAGAAAGTTTTTCAGGTTCGATAACATATATTGATGATAGTTATAATTGTATGTTTTCTTTTACATACATATATATAATATTTCTCTGCAAAATTTAGGCTCAACAGCAAAAACACAAAACCAATTGTGCTAAGTTACCATATAATCATTGTGGAGGTTTGACACCTTCTGTTAATTACCTTGAGGATAGCACAACTAAGGGGGAGACACACTTGTGTGTATATATATATATATATACATTTCCTTTACATACTAATAAATTTAAATTTGCAAAATCAAATGATGGAGCTTCAAGATCAACAACATAATCTTATTAAGGGACAAGAACCATTGACTCAAAGAGAACTATCTCTTCAAGTACTTGGAAAAAATGAGAAATTATAAAAAATAGCTAAAATTTAGAGGGATTAAAAGAAAATAGTCAAATATTGAAAATCTTTAATTTTTTTTAGCCAAGTTTTTGGACCGTGGATCATGGTATGTGATAAACATCTAAATTGTACATTTGCTAAGAGTCTAAACTATCATTTTTACACTTAAAGTGCTAATAAATTAAGGATTTATATATTTTTTAGCTTAAAAGAATTGTTGTTACCAATTTTTATTTTCGGTTATTTTGAAACAGGCCAAGAAAAATTAGTATAACTTTCAATTCAGAAGCTCAATTGATGCAAATCTTGAACCTATAGAAACTTAATATAATTCTCCATAAACTTGAAGAATAACTGAAAGCTCAAATCCAATTTCTATTGAGCCAAAAGTGTGCTATAACATAAACCAAAATTCTAGAAGCTCAGCCTGATATACTTAGATCTCTGGGGCCATATCTCCCAAAATATTTATTCGAATGATATGGTTCAAGATGCTATAAAAAGCTAAGATAATCATCTACAGTTTGTCTGTTGACTACTTTATCAAATTTGGTGGAAATGCTAGTCAAAAAGACATTGCAAGTTGATGGAGTGATTAGTGGCCGAAAATTGATTATTGTGCCAACTCATTGAATGCTTCTCTTCCATTTGCCTATAAAAGGAGATCCCATTGGCTCATTGTGAAGACAAACTTCATTCTTAGAGATTTTAGTTTCATTTGTATTGTATTTTTTTTAGTTGAAATATGTCTTTCTAAACTTTTAACTAAAGCTAGGAGTAAAACACTCATTTGATTGTAGTTTTGTTCTTGATTCTACTTTTGTTCTTCAATGTTATTTCCTTTCAATATATTTGATTAAACATTTTTAGATTTTTTTTTTTTAAAGCCTTGATTCTTAGTAAATATGTTGGCACTTTGAATGCTTGAAAATTCTTTTACAAATCAACTTCAAGTTTATCCAAATATATTGGCACTTTGAATGCTTGAAAATTCTTTTACAAATCAATTTCAAGTTTATCCAAATATTGCTTGAAAGGTAATTATTTTTCTCATACTTTTCTATTTTAGAAAAGATGTTTTCTTAAGCTTAAATGTTTTCATCTTCCAATTGATTTTGCTCTTTTGTTAATTTCAATTGAGTTATAAAAAGGATCAAAGAATATTTTTTACAAATCAAATGAGTGTGGATCTCTAATGTCTTAGTGTTTTTTTACTCGAGTCTTAATCTTTCACTTGTTAATTTTCATCTTTAAAATCAACCAACATTTCATCTATCTTTCTTTGCTTTGGATCTTGAACAATCACATAAAGACTATTAATCTTGGTTAACATTTTCCTATGGATACGATACTTAGACTCATAAAGGACTATATTATTTAAGACTACCTACACTTGGGTAATACTTTCTAAGTTGTAGCAAGTTTTTGGCGTTACTACCGGGGATATGTAATTAATTAAGATAATTGGTTTTTACTTTACTATAGTAGGCTATGCCTCCTAATTGTTTTCTTTTCTTGTTTTGCTATATTTATTTACTTGTTTGTTTACTTTATGCATGTACGAAAATTACGAGCATAAATGGCATCATGGGAAGATAGAAATGTAACGTAACTGGATAAGATCCAATAATCATTTTTATAGTATCTTAACTTAAAAACAAATTAATAAATTAATCTTCAAACCATTTAACTTCATTGAAAATTGAAACAAGTTTTCAACGTAAAAACACTAAGTGTTTAGGTTACGATTCAAAACGATAACAAAAAATTAGCATACAATTCAGAGTTTCCAGATAAGAAATATATACATTCATATGATCTCACATATATAAGAAATATATACATTCATATTACTTGTTTCGTGTCACTCATTGTAGCAAGAAAAAAGGATGGATGAATGAGACAACACATGCCAAACATCTAGTGTTTTCTTACTAGTTATAACACTACAAGAAAAATGGTTTTTTACGGCGGGCCACAACCGCCGCAAAAAAACATTTACGGCGGGCTAACGACGGTTTTAAAGCGACTTAAAAACGTTTGCCATAAAAAGTTTACGGCAGGCATTAACCACCGTAAAATGTTATATACAACAAAGAAATGTCCGTCGCAAAAATATTATATACGGCAGACAAATGACCACCGTAAAAAGATTAGATACGTTAGACAAATGACTGTCGCAAAAAGATTATATACGGTAGACAGATGACCACCGCAAAAAGTTACAAAATTGCCATAACACAAATTAATTGAAATATCAAGAAACCTTTTCACCTGTTTACATACAATATGTTTTTTATATCTACCTATTATTGCATTCATTCCATCTAATACTACAGAAAATTTTATTCAATAATTCCATTTATTGCGTAGTAAAATCTTTTACTTTCATAAAACAGCAAAGGCTATATAATACAATATTCTCAATCTCAAAGCCAAACTTGAGTACAATAATCTATTACACATTATTAACTTAAAGCATATTAATATAAAGTTGTAGCTGCTTCAACCTCGATGGATCCATATTTTGGTCTTGAACATATTGCTTGACAAACCTACAGGAGAAATATAACAAAAATTGTAAAAGTACATTAATAAAAATACAGCAGCATTTTTACATAAATATAGCAGAATTTTTACAGAAATACAATGCTACATCTTAGAAAGTGTAATACCCAAGTGTAGGTTGTCTAATTATAGTCCTCGGTGAGTCCAAGTATCGTATCCACAGGAAGATTTTTGTTAAGATGAAGTGGTCCTTATTTCAATGTCCAAAATTCAAGAGCAAAGGAAATGTAAATGGAATGTTGAATGATTTTAGAGATGAAATTATCAAACAAAATTAATTTAAGTAAAAGACACTAAGGCATCAGAGATCCACACTCATTTGAATTGTAAAAGTATTCTTAATC
>JANLJB010028522.1:0-11162 GCA_026212285.1 Bursera cuneata | reverse complement strand
GTTTTTTAATTTGTTTCTCAAATCATATCATGCCAAATATCAGTTCGTATGACGAAATTGTATTAAAAAGTATGTAAAAATAAAATATTATTTATATTAAAATCAACTTTAGTTTGTGGACACAAACAATAAATCAAGTTGCTTCCAACTCAATTACCCCAAAACTAGTTTTACAATCTTCCTAGCTTTGGCTTATTTATCCAATTGTTGCAATCTCAATCAATTGAATATACGAATGCTAATACATTGATGATGCAATACGCTAGAACTTGTCTAAAACAATCTCTCGCATGAACTCCTTTGGTGCTGCAGTACAGGATAATCCAATGGAAAAGAGGTTATACATTTATACTGGGAAACTAGAGAATTAAAATTATTTAATTGAAGAACAGTAGATAGTTACCTTCTCTGCCAGTGAAGAGGTTGACTTGGCCGATGGCCTGTCGGAGGAACATCTCAACTCCACTCACTATGATTGCTCCTGCAGCTTCAGCATCTTTTAATAGTCTGGTTTTTCTAGGAGTGTAAACAGCATCAAAGACCAGCTGGTAGTCCTTCAAGGTTTCCTTGAGAAAGCAGACAAACAATTTTAGTCGTGAAACTCAAATTCAAGTATTTTCTTCTAGTTTTGATGATAGTAGAAAGAACCTCAGCCACAGGAACTCGATCTGTGCTTGGATGCATTCCTAACGGCGTTGCATTTGCAAGGATTGCTCCTTTCTCCGGCTGGAAGTTGACTATATCCTTAAGAGGCCGAGCTTCACCCGAGACAGCACAAGCAAGAGCCTTTGCTCTGTCTTTTAGGACAAACAATAAGGCATTAGAAGAATGGTAAGAGATCACATGGTTGTTGAAATACTGAACTAGTCATGGTTGGATTACAACCGTAACTTATCAGCATACAGTAGGGAAAAGTAATAATCATATCATGGATAAAAGGAATTCTTCTAGATTATGTACCAAAATCAATGTCAAAAACGACTACCCGAGCTCCTCTTCTCTTAGCACCAAATGCCAAAGCTCTACCTGCACCTCCAGCACCTGCTAGCACAAACATTTTCCCAGCAAGTGGAGAGCTAAAAGATGCTTTCCCATTTTTGCATCCCTGTTCTGGAATTTCAACGCAGAGATACCAGTATTTCAACATCTCAATTCGATAAAGACAGTCAAGTTCTTGAAACTTAAAATGCACTACCATAACCGTATGTTTGGCATTTATATAAGCACCTTTAATAGCATCCTCCATTGCAGTCATTGCAGCCTCACAATCTGTATTATAACCTATCAGCTTCCCATCACTATGCCTCCTTATAATAGTATTGACAGCACCGATAGACTAATGAAGAAAGCAAATAGTGATTATATAGTAAATACATCAGTGTAAAATGTCAATCAAATTTTAGTGCCATGAAAATAGAGCATCAAAATCATCATTACAGGTTTAAACATGCTTGTCTCATGCTGTATAAGTTGGAAATATACTATAAAGGACAGGAACATAAGTATGAAATTACAAATGCTTGACATAGATTCATTTTGGATTAGATAAGAGTATCAAGTCAACCTGAGCAATAGGATGGACTTCATCACAAAATTGAATGACAGCTTCCTTGTATGGAAACCCAACACTACATAACACAAATGAGGAAAATGAGAATTTTGCAAAGATTAAAAGAAACTTGGTTACAAATTATTTAACTGATAAGCAATATAAATAAAGCTATAAACATGAACTAAATGGGTGTCGCACAAAAGCAAGTAGATTTCAGCTTATTCTAATTATTTGTGATCTTTTGAGGCATGTAGTATGGACACAATACAAAAATAGCCCCGTTCAGGAGTCAAAATAAACCTGCATATGGCGTACCTAAAACCAGCAAAGTCAGTGCTTGAGTAGGTGTTGAAAAATTCCTTGAGATCATCAACAAACATGGGGACATAAATTCCATTGTAGTTCATGTGTCTGAAAGTAGGATTGTGCAATAAAGGGCCTTTACTATGCCCAACTGGCTTTGAGATGAGCCCGAAAACTTTAGTATCAGCATTTATACTATTAACTTTATAAGCTTGTCTAAGGCTGTCTACTGTGGGGAGACCAGGAACTGGATTTCCTTCTACAGATCCATACACAAAAATACCACCAAACTTTGGGCACAATATCTGGCTTATGAGGCCTCTTTCGCCGACAGAGTATGCAATTGTTGGAACCTGATGTTAATAGCAACAGCTGATGTCATACCAAAACAATGAAGCTACAAAATTAACTAACTAGAACATATCTCATATCCATTTTTATAATCACAAAACCACCAGTTTGCAGGAGATAGTAAATAAACGAGATATTTATATCTTCTAAAACATTTCCCTTCTCCGTAGATACACGTATTTATACTCGAAGAAAGTGGATAATTATCTCAGAAAACTACTCTGGTGTCATCTATTCGCATGAACAAAATTTTGACTTTTTCTTGATCTTCATTCATATCAGTTACTTCATATTTCACATCTAAACTGTTTTATTTAGTTGAATTTAAGTCCTCTGCAATACAAGTAACTTACATAAAGTGCCATCATGAAGTTTCATACCTGACAATGTGAAAGCAACTGAAATATTTTTGCTATTTCTGTAATATCAATTACATTGACAACTACTTTAATGATATCTGCTCCAGTGGCTTCCATAAAGTCAACAAGTTGGCTGAGGTCTTCGTTTGAAGGAGTTGCACCATCCAAATAACACGATACAATAGCTTTTGTACCACTGTCATGATTTATTTGCCATTTGTCTTTAAGATCAGAAGCCACCTGAATAATCACACAATGCAAGTCAGAAAATCTAACACTTGAGAGAACGTTTAGGTCACAGCCATTGGCTTCTAAACAGTCCAGTTGGAGAAAAACTACAAGTGCAAATATGGCTAATCTACCACTACCTTAATCGCTGTAATTTCTACTCTCCAAAACTCTTTAACTTCGAAGAAATTTAAAGAAGTAAGAAAATGGTTCTCTAGATTCCATAGATTGGGAGAGAAACAAAAAAGGTAAACAACAGGGATACGTAGCGTATGATTTTGTCCACATAATAGTGGAAACTGAAGCCAAAAGATCTTAGCACACACTGGAAAGGAATACTAGTCACTCTGTTGCTCCAAAATCTTTTGGGCAGTTGCGTAGTTATAGGAACTGAGCAGTAGCTATATTACTGCTTCCTTATAGAAGAGATGAAACACTCTGTGCATGACCAGTGTGCAGATTTAATATAAATGGTCCGTAATGGTTCTCAAGTCCCGGATGTTTCACACATACATATGAATTGTTTCAGTCTAGATGTTGGTGAATATTTTAGTAATCATACTGAAAATACTACAGCTAAAGGCAACTACTGCATTATTATGAATAAAAGCAAGTCCATAGTTCAATCATGCGGTATCAACGTATGATTCTTTTGTTCTTGTATATAGTCTGTAATCAAAAGAGAAACAAACACCTGCTGTTATAAAGAAAAACCTGCAAGATTGAATCTCAAATTTCTCATTTGGTAATCAGTAAATATCCATATATTCCGCAACAAAGTACCTTGAATTCATAATCGATATAATCAGCTCCCAATTCTTCAGCTATGTGAAGTGCTTCCATCCGTGTTTGTTCATCACCTTCATACAGACCGCCTTCCCATTTTGGCCTAGAAAAAATTGAAAAAATAAGTATATTAGGGCCCTCAATTGTTCACCACAGATAGATAAACAATATGGATACTCCAGGAACACACAAATTCCTTCCAAGCTCACTATATTTTTGTATAGTTTTGAACTTTCTCATCCATGTTATCTATTATTATTTGAATTTTCCAATTTCAAATTCATTTAACATAAACATCTGACTGCTCAGATTGACCATATGCAAACAGGCTTTTGCTGCAGCGTATGACATATTCAATATCCCTATGCAAATACATGATATATCTGAAACAGAGATGGCAGGTTCAGAGATATACACAGATCATCTCTGTAAACTTGTCCACATCACAAACAGTCAACAAGTTTGGTTACGCATCTTAGAAAACGTTATGTTGCTCCTCTCCAGGTCACTTGACTCTCTGATGACCACAAGCCTGAGAAGATTAAGACCCACCATGTGGTAGGTCCACTTAATAGAGCGACATTGTTTAACAATTTCAGCCACTTGATTTCGCTACTCAGCATACAAAGTTGAGAAGTTTTAAAAGAAACTGACAGCCAACTTGTGAACTGGAAACCACCACGTGTGCGTTCACCAATTTTCTATACTTGGAGATATACATGGAAAGCTGGATAAGGATAGTTTCTGTTGAAAGTGAGGCAACTAATTGCTTTTGACCTCTACCAAAAGTTTGAGCATGAAGCAGCAATAAACATCTTCTATTTTGTATCCCATACGCAACAAAAAGCAAAATTTAATGGGATGAATTTATCATAAGAGGCCAAATTTTTATGCAAACAAGCCATATGCTGGGAATTTATGTGTGATATTCACTGCACTTACTACGTTAGATAACTTATATTCGAACGTGTGAAATTCACCACTCACGTGCTTCTATTCAGTCCACTAATTTAAAAACTAAAAATAAAAAGAATTACTTTGGCCCACGTTCATTTTCTTAGAAATTGCTTGGAAAGGTAGAGGATTAGTTAAATGGTAATTTGTTTTTTTTTTTTTTTGTTTAAGATTTGGTTTTGACCAAGTATAAATGTAGACTCAACAGATACATTAGAATTACTGTAGCTGACCTACTTAATATTTCTGCACCATGATGAAAAATAGGACTAAACAAAAAGATGCAGATTCCGGGAATAGAGAAGATTTAGTTAAAAGTACTATTACCGGTAGACAATGACCACTGGCAATGGCTTGCTCTTGAGGATGATTTCGAGGTCATGGCGAGGCTGAAAGTCCTCGATACAATCCAGCCTGACCTCAACTACATCTGCACCTTCTGCCTTGGCCAAGTACATGTCGCTCACCATTTGCTTCACAGATTGAGCCATTAATGGAGCACAAATCATGGTGGTACTGGTATCCTTGGAGATTGTAACTCTACCCATTACTTCCAACCAAAAGGAATAATTTTAATGGAAGGCAAGGCAAGCAGAGGCAGAGACAGAGTTTGCTGAAATGAAATGAATGATGATTTCTTAAGAGAAAGTTGGTGGGTTGGTCTTTCTTGAAATTCAAAACAACCCTCTTTAAAGAAAAAGTCAAATTAAGAACTACAAGACCACCGAGAAAAATGCAAGGCAACTAACGTCGATCAAAAGTGATTAATATCAACAACTTGAAGGATAAAAAAACCTTTATATAATAATAATATAGGGGAAGGGCGGCATAGGAAGATTATATATATGGACGAAAACAGATTCTTGCTATTGCTAGGAGTTGGTTGGCTTAAATTCAATCCCAAGACAACCCTAGTGCTAAAAACGTCGAGCAAGAAATGATGATAAAAGCAAGCAACAAACAGGCATATATATATATATATATATATATAGGGTCATAGATAGATAATGGAGTGGTTTAGTGTAGAGGGAAGAAGAATTGTTGATAAGGTTTGGTGAGTTGAGAGTTAACAGTAGCAACTTGAAAAACAAATTCTTGGGTACAAAAACGACAGTGAATTAACCCCAACGAAAATTATACTTACTTGGAAAAATATTTAAAAAAAAAAAAAAAGTTTCATAGAGACTTGGAGAAGTATACTTTTGCGTGTCTTATTTGTTAAGTAGAGAAAAAAACGAAGGAAACCACTTGAAGTTGTGAAATATTTTACTGTCGTAGGTATGTACATTTGCGGATAAGTGATGACAGTGATGGTCTTTGGTTGGTTGGTGGCGACCGGTTGTGTAGTAGGTGGAGATTAGGATATTCATGCAAGGAAGTAGCTACGCTGCTACTGTACCCGGTACTACACCCACCCCAATCCATAATTTTTGTTTTTTTAAAATAGAATAATATTACTATTGAATATTATGTAAAATAATAAAAGGAGCCCGCAGTGTTTGTGGGTGTGCAGCCTTTGCGTTTTTGCTGAGGGAGAGTTGACGCGTTTATTATTTGTATCGAAAGTGGAGATATCGGTGAGCTGTATCCACGTCAGAGGTGTTCCGTCTAAAAGTGGAAGATTTGTTGGGTTGTGTTCGTTTGTTTGTAAGTTGACGTCAAGCGAGGATCATTCTTCCTTAATCCGACACCATTAGCCGCGGCTGGACCTACCAATGATACTATGTCGACAACCATTTTATACAATTTCCTCAAAAAATTTTATCTTATTTAAAGGTGGGTCTTTCGTAAATAAGGGAATTAAGAAAAATTAGGCAGATTAAAGAGACGTTACAAAAAATATAATTTATTTTAATAATCTTTAAATCTATTTAACCAATCTTATACGTTTACCAGTCAAGCCTATTAATCTTTTCTGTAATATTTAAGATGAAGTTGATTAAGTAGATCTAAAGATTAGTAGGATACGTTATTTTTCTTTAACGTCCCTCCAATTTGGTTATTTCTCTATAATTTCCTGTAAATAACCCTCCCTCTAAATATTTAGATGTTATCGCCTTTTCCTTATGAAATTATTTAAATATCTCTAACAATAACTCAAAATAACATTCTTCATTCTTTCTTCCAAAAATCAAATCTAAATAATAAAAAATCTTCTTTAAATAGTAAAATATTTTTAAATAATAATAATTTCACTTATTATTCACATACCACTACAAATAACCGTCTAGATAAATGAATTTATTTGAATAAGGTTAAGACAGAGGTGGTTTTAAGAAGAAAACTTGTGGAGAAAGAAACTCATGATTTTAGAGAAGTTAAATAATTAATGATTATAATTTCATTAGAGTTCTTTTAATCATTAAGGATGTGTTTATTGATAATCTTTTTATGCAAAATGGAGATCTTTTGTTGTTTTGGACAAAAGTTTAAGATGATGAACATTAGATGCACCAAATGATATCTAACAAACAAGGAAAGTTATAAGAAATGTCCCAAACTAAAGGGTTTCATACAAAAAAATATCCCACCAGCCTAATTTTTTAAAAGTCCCTATCCAAAGAAAATTGGAGAAACAAAATTACCCTTTATATATCCCCCTCTTCTTCTTGTTCTTTCTTTCTTCCTCTTCCTCTACCTATTCTTTTCTTCTCCCCATCTCTCTCACTCTTGAGTACTTCGATCACTTTTCCAGTGACACTCTCTTTAACTCTGATCATTTTTCCAACGACATCGGTAAGAACTCCCTATCCAACTCATGATTTTCTTTTATTTTTTTGCTGTTGAAATTGTGTTTCACTTGTTAGTTTGTAATTTGAAATGTTGTGTTTAAAATTTGTGAGTTTGTTATTTAAATTGCTAGGATGAATATTAGAAGGGAGGGGTTTAGTAGGTTTGCTGGAATTAGAGGGTTATTGTTGCCAAAATGTGGCCGAAAAATAGAAAACGGATCGACGCGACGATTTTGTAGATCTATTCTGGACCGTAAAGTCTTGGCATGGACCTAGGGCTAGACCCCATAGTCCTAGACCAAGACCTTACGGGCCTAGTCTAGACTGCATAAAATTGGACCAGGCCAGTACGGTCTAGGCCCAGACCAGCAACCCACCCAATCCAACTCAGTAAATAAATATATAAATAAAAATTAGATATTTAATTAGGACACATGAATAAATAATAATTAAAAAACTTTGTTTAATTTATAAATATTAATAATTTATTTTAGTAATAATAATTAATAAAATAATTTATTATGACATAAATAAGTTAAATATAATTCAGTAAATAATGTATATAATATATATATATATATATATATATATATATATATATTAGTATTTATTTGTTATTAGAACACATGAATAAATAATAATTAAATTTAAAAACTTACTTTATTAATATATATATATAGGTAAATACTTATTTATTATTAGGACACATGAATAAATAATAATTAAATTTAAAAACTTAATTTATTAATTTCTATATAATTAATAATTTATTTTAGTAATAATAATTAATAAAATATTTCATCATAATATAAATAAATAAATTGAATTAAATTCAGTAAATAGATTACATAATTGATATTTATTGTTCTTGTTATATGTACTTGATTATATTTATTTTTACTTATTACCATTATTAAGACCATGTGACTAATTAATTACATTTATATAATTGATGTTTGTCATTTTCTTTAAGAGATGGATCCTACTCGAGTGACTTTTACTTTGAAGACTCCATTGGCAGAACATGATAATGGACTCAGTACCAACATGGCAACTTTGAGACCAATTAAGTTGATGAAGACCAAGCTGATAGAGACACAACAAGATATGTTCCGTAACACGTGTTTCGGTAACTTTGTTGATGTCCATGACTTATCGTTTCAAACCCAATTGATTCATTAAATCTTACTTAGAGAGGTGAAGACAGTCAACCTAAAAAATGAGATGTGGTTTCTTATATTAGGTGTGTAGTTACGAATACTATCATTAGGCATTACTAATAGATTTTGTGTCCTACATGTAATTTTTTTTAATTCAAACATGAATTGTATTTCAAGGAAACCTATCAGATTCTCTATTTATGAATTTGGCGTTATTACAAGTCTACAATTCGACAAGCAACCTAAATTAAGCCAAAAGGCCTGTCAAGATTGAGAGACACATATTTCAATGGCCAACACCTAAAACCTTTTCAACTAGACGATGTTATAAAGATCTAGATTTAAGTGCTATTCTGGATATGGATGCAGTGAAATTGTTCTTTTTCTACATTTTAGAGCATTTTTCTATGTAGAAGTAGAAAACAAACAATTTCACTACTTCACCTCGAAATGATGGATGATATCTTCTTCTTCAACTCGTATCCTTGGGGGTCTAAGTCTTACTGTTAGACATTTGATACACTATAAAAAATTTTGGTAGGCAGAAGGCAACGATAAGAGAAATGGATAGAGTTTAAGCACAGTGAACATACCAGTGAGAAAAATGATTTGTTCAGATGTCCTTTTGTCTTCCAGGTATATAAATTTATAATCTTATAGGAGTACATGTTCCATACTTATATACTTGTTACTAAATTTCTTTTATATATTTCATGATTTTCAGGTATGGGCATTTGAGGCAATCCCAAGTGCAGGAGCAAAATGCGGGACCATATTGGATAAGAAGGAAATCCTTTATATTCTGAAATGGACAAATAGACAGACTGTAACTGAGGCCATAATTAAGATAAAAGTGTTAGGTCCACATGAGGTAGTTACTTGTTTCTTGTATTTCTTATACAATTACATCTTATATTTTCATGTCTAATTACTTGTTTTTTGTTATTGGCAAAATGTGTCTGAACTCCCAATATCAAAGTTGATCGCTACAGTTGAGGAAGCGAATTAATTGTGATATTTGGATCTTATTGCGTCCATTGGTGTGTCTAATGGCACACATTTATTTGAGGTGACCAGTCCTAAGGCTAGTCCCCCTGCAAGTCCCCTCACACCTTAAAGGAGATCTAGGGTTTAACTTGACACACCTGAGCCACAGGCCAGGGAAGAAAAGGTAAATACATAAAACTTGTTGAATATTCGCTGGTGGTTTGTGTAAACAACAAATGCACAAAAATTTCCTAATATAAACTCACATGGATTGCATGCGCATGTGATCGGTGAAAGTTTCAAGGCTATGTTTCAGACACTCATTGTTGTTGTATCTGAAGTAAGCAATAAAGTTGATAAACTGAACCAGAGGCATGATACTGTCCACTCGAAAATGAACCATAGGATCAATGTCATTAGCGCAAAGATACAAGTGGAGATTAGGATAAAGATGCAGAAGTTGAAGGAATCGATAAGCATTCCTCAGCAAATTGGCACCGATCAGCCAATTTGATTTGATGACACCATGTACTACAAGGAGCCTAACATTGCAGCACTAATTAATTGTTAGTTTCTTATAAGTAAACATTATTAAAATTTAATAATGTATCGGATGCTAAAAAAAAAAAAGATTGAAGTATTGAAGGAGTACTAGTATATAGGTGTACAATGATGAGCATACACGTTAGGTTTGACGAGTGTACTGATCATGCGAGTGGATCCCAGATTCATTGTGTGGGGTGTCAGGTATGAGTGCAAAACTCACGTGAATGTGTCGCACATATGGCGACTGTTACGATTGAGATCGGGAAACATACGATAGTGATATTAGTGTGTATGAGAGGTAGAGAGTGAATTGAGATATTTGTATGTGTTGGTTGATGCATGCATGTATGTAAAATGTTATAGAACTGGTAGAGTTAGAAATTCCTACCGGACTGTGTTGCTCATCCCTTCCTGCACAGGTATTCAAGGTCAGAAGTCTAGCAGCATGATCTGGAACTCACGTAGAGGATCTCGGACAGTCATGGGTATGTTTGGGTAGAGTCAATTTTTTATGTATTTATTTTAAAGGAAAAAATTTTATAACCCATTTTTCAGTATAAATATTTTATTTAAAAACATTTTAATTATTTTTTATTTATTTATTTACATAGTCACTCCTAGGGTTCCTGTACATGGGATTCCGGGTCGTGACATAAGGATTACTTACACCTACCCTAAGCGGATCTCCTATAGACACATTTATTCCTAATGAGCTTTCGTATCGGGCCGTGTCTAGTGAATATGTTCCCGTCTCTAAACCGCAAACAATGGTCCCCTATACACTTGTATAAGGGTAATACTAGTATATCCGTATTGCGGATGTCTAGTCTTGGCAATACTTCAACCAGGGACATTTTAATGATGTTATATTTATCGAATCGATTTCTATCTCACAATTAAATCATTCATTTATAAACATCATGTAGACATTTATCATAACATTCAAATGTAATCCAATTACAAAAAATGATAAAGAACATGCAATTTTCTTTATTACAAAATGTGTACGATATACAAAGTATATTTACAATGTGATGTTCTTGGACATAGAGATAGTCTAACATATAGCATTTTACAAAAGTATTCAAGCAATAATGTATGGACAATCCTCATGCATAGTTCAATACACTGTTGGTCACGCTCAAAATTAACCTTCGGCTAAGCGGTTGTTGTAGCGTAGCTTTAGGTATCGAATCCACAGGGA
>JANLJB010028521.1:0-11161 GCA_026212285.1 Bursera cuneata | reverse complement strand
CCCAAATATTTGGGGGGTAAGTGTTAGTTTTGAGAAAACAGTGAAAATTTTTTGGGAGATAAGTGTTAGTTTAGGAAAAATATGGGGTTAAGTGTTTTCTTGAAATCTAATTGGGGGGTCAGAGGAATTCCCCCTTTTCATGTGAAGAAACATCTTACTAGATCTGCGAAAGTCTGCCTTATTGGGTTCTAGTAACATGACAGGGTTAGTGTTTGGTAACTACTTTTATGACACATTAACTAGTTTCGTTTGACTTGTTCATGTCCATTTCTCTCCCTAATTACAATAAAATTCTGAAAAATTCTTCATTTTAAGTTTCTGGGTAGCTTTATTGACCAAAAGAGAATTTAGTGTTTTTTGGTTAGGATTTGAAGGAAAATGAAGGATTTTGCTGGAACGCCTGGGACTTTGACTGCGCTATTTCTAAGGATTTCACAGTGTGTTTTTGCGGCTGGGTCAATCGCTTCCATGGCTACCACTAGCACCTTCGTCAATTTTACGGCTTTCTGGTATTTGTTCTTGCCTTTACCCTTGTGTTGTGTTGCTTCTGTTTGTATAAGGTATTAGAGATTCATTTGTATGTGTAGTCGACCCATCTTTTCTGATTCAGAGTGGGTTTTTGATTGATTGGTTTTGGGATTTTATTAAATTTAATTGAACATCGCGATTATATTCACATGTACTAAGCCTCATCCATGATTTACAATTGATTGATTGTTGTCTTTGTGATGCTTTATCAGTTGCATTAAAGTCATAGTTCTGCAGAAAGCTACATGTCTTAGAAAAGTCATAACTATAACCTAGTATAAGATGAAAGTATCAATTATCTAATTCTTGTTGCTGCTGCTGCTGCTTAATGTGATAACCATATTATCTTGTTGGGATGAAACCTTATAGCTTGTATTATTTGATAAACCATCCTAAACAACATCTCTGAATTGGATGCATTTTAGGGGTGAGGTGAGCTTAGTATTTTCTATGTTATTTACATTGAAGTTCAGTAATTTCCTTTGTGTTCACATGTGATTCCTTTTCTCTGTTAGGGTAGTCTCCGCATTAATAATTGCCTCATCAATTCATGAACTTGTGGTATTGGGGAGGTTGACTGCTTGATGATTAAGAACTTGTTTTATGGAGAAAATAATATTTTTCTTCTTTATCCCGCAATGCCATATTTGCATTTTGTATTTATGTGCAAAAGCAAGGAAATAATTTCCTGTTTTATAGTACTTTAACATTCTTGTTGGTATCAATCATATATGAGGAAATTACTTGTTACACTTCTGTGCTTCTTTCACTGATCAGTTTGATTCATAGAAATGTTGATGACATTGGGTTTTCTATTGTGTGCTAGGAAGAAATGGGATGTCATATCATAGTTGTTTTGGATTGTTAGTATATGTAACATTCTCAAAGGGATTTTGACGCTAAAGTTATGGTGCAAAGTATTAGATCTTTTGCGTAATTTTTTTATTTTTGTCTCAGTTTTACCATCACTTGGAATCATTTTGTGCTAGAATCTAGTGATTACGATACTTTTATGTGCACACGCGGTGCTTAATTAACTGTCTGCACAAAATCTTGTCTTGTGACTAGACTGTGACAGTGTTCACCATGTGCAACTTTGTGACCACACATAGTGGTACTTATTTTTAGTGGTGCTCTCTGTTGCTACAATTCTTCTGTAGCTTTGACCCTTCCACCTTAATTTTGTTTTTTTCATCTTGTAAATCAGAGATGCCACCACTATGCTCATGTATAAGATTATAAACACTTAAGTTTCTAAGACTTGGTTGATTGGTATTATCGTCTTATATCCATAGTTTTAGTGTATCAACACCTTCAGTGAGGGTTTTCTTTTGAAGATAGAGATGATTATCTTTAGTGTAACTGATTCACTGAAAATTAAGTTCATGCATCAACTTTAAACCTAGGTGTGATTCAAAATTTTGTGCTGAAGATTTTGATCTTTTTTCAGCTACCTGATTGCTTCAATGGGTTTGCAAGTCATCTGGAGCTTTGGACTTGCCTGCATAGATTCATATGCCTTAATGCAAAAGAAGGTCCTCCACAATCCTGTCCTGGTCAGCCTGTTTGTAGTCGGAGACTGGGTCACTCTCTATAACCATTTAATTGTTTTTGGCTAATTAATAAATTAAAATATAGTTTTGTGCTTATAGTGGTAGCAAAGCTCTTATCCTAAATTAAATTGTTACAGGTGACAGCAACTTTGTCTCTTGCTGCTGCTTCCGCCGGAGGCGGCATCACAGTGCTATACTTTAATGATCTGGGACATTGTAATTTTGCGGAGGAATGTCTAAAATATCAAATGTCGGTTGCTTTGGCCTTCCTCAGCTGGATTACAATAGCAACATCATCTCTAATTATGCTTTGGCTGTTAGCTGCAGGGTAGATCTTCTGATGTACAGGCTGTTGGATTTGTTTATTCACATTGAAACCCGTTGATCTTATAGAAATTTTTTATCTGTTCATAGTGTCAATAGAAAGAAAGAAAGAAATATAGCAGTTTAAGACACCACAGATTTCTTTCACCTCCTCTTTAATGACGTCAAATTTTTCTTTATGGTCTTCATGGTGGTTGCCAATTTAACGTCAGTTTTGAGAAATGAAATGACAAAGATTCCTGATTAGCAAATGGGATGAATTACTAGCAAAAAATAATTGCTTACTATGACGCAAAACATACAAGAAGAATGTTCTAGTACTTGAGAATGTTGGAAAATATAAATATTAATTTGTTAGTGGCTTAGAAAGCTCATAATCAAAGATTGGTGACTCTGAAGAATTGGGTGGCCATCAAGCTTTATTGCCACCATGCCTACTTAGAAAGGGAAATTATGAGTCACGTTTTCCCATATCTTCAAACAACATATCTTTTTCCAACCAAACCACGGTCCGCAAGTTGTGTGTCTGAGGTCCATTGCTTTTCTTTTAAGCATTTGCGTATCAGTGTAGCACTGTCTCTATCCAGCTTGCCCAACGAATACCACGAGTTGCTTTTAGCCATAATTCAGATATTCCTAATCTTCTTGGTTTTCAAAGATTGCTCGAGTGGAAAATCAACCAACTTTGCTACAACAATTATTCAGCATATATAATGTGATTGATCATTATTTACCTTCCCTCTTTCACTCTTCACCAAACCTGATGGCTAGTGGTACTTCTCTAAAAGAAGAGTTGGGTTGTGTTACAATCCCTGTTTCTAACATTCAGCTCTCTTACTATATCAGAAAGAAAAATAAAGATGACAACGGAAATTTCAGGTCTTTAAAAAAAGTTGAGAATATGTATATTGAATATAAAATTAATGTTGACTCTATATTTACTAATTTAAAGTTATAACTAAAGTGATAAACTTCATATAATATCATGGTAATTTGACCTAATAGTCTAAGGCTCTACAGTGCTAATTAAAAAAAAAAAAAACATTAACCCACATATAAGATCAGCAAATCTCAGAGACAATTAATAAAGAGGAAGTAATTTGAGATTTTTATTGTTTAAGCTCTTTTTCTACGAGAGTTCAGCCTTATGTTAAGGCATCTAAAGTTCACCTTAGAAGCTAGTACAAACGAGGCGTCTAAGAAGAAGGTCGGCAATTCTTTCATGAACATGAGCATACAGGAAGCATCATCATTTTTTCTAAACAAAGCTAACAAATTATAGATAACGCTTAAATCTAAATATTTACAGATCCTCTTATTTCTAAATCCCTCAAACTAATAATAATCATGGGTAAAGAGAGATATTTAATTTGTGTTTATACAGATGCATGAAGAAACTTGATGAAATAGGATACTTGCAACAGGTTTTATATTTATTTATTAAAACCACTCTAATGAATTAAGGCACACCACTATTTTCACTTTCTTACGTGCTTCAATCATTCAGTTGCCATGCCATACCTTGCCACTTATGCCTGATGACAAAAGCTGCCAGGAAGTGTTGGAGCTATATGATCCACACCATTGTTTAAATTATAATTTTAAAGAATACTTTATAGCGGTTGCCACTAAACCAAGTGGAAACCAAGAAATTGACGGTTCACATAACATTCCTTTCCTTTTGTGTATATCTGATTATTAAAATAATGTATTAGAAATCATGAACAAATTTCTTGAGAGTTATCGAGTCGTATCCCCACTCAAATGCATATATATCAAAGTAGATGAAATATTGGATTCGATTCTAGAGGATTAGGAGGGTCCCCAATTCAAATATTATTTGGGAGTCACTTATTATATATTCAAGATTAAAAATGATGATGCAGATCTGAATCATTAGCAAAAACTCACTTTCTAATTCCCATCATGTTATTCATGTTTTTCTGTCTATGCAAATCCTAGGCAGAGGGGGGTCCGGGTGCGGCCTTTGATAGAGAAGCAGAAATTGATTTATTAAGAGGGAGTTTCCTCCGCTCTCATTGATGAAAAATACGACTAAAATGATAATATAAAAAATTCAATGTATGAATCATATAGTTGAATCCTTGTCAGTATTATCAATCCAATTCAAGCATCTTCCTGTTATAATTCCACTAACATATATGTGACATCCTACCAATTTTTAGCACAAAAAAAGCAAAGAAAATAGCATAGTTGAGAGTTGACCATGCATGTACATAATCTCAGGAGAGTGAGAATCAGTGTTTAAGCTTGACAAATGATAGCCCTGCTTATTGACATGTTTTGTTCAAATGGTGACAAAATCTATACTTAGTGGTTGCACTTAACATGGCCCTTAATTCCATTTAGACAAATGGCGTGATTGCAAGTTTATAAATAAAAGCTTTCTGGCCTGAATACCAGTCATCTAGCTGTCACTACCGTCCTCAATGCTCTTACTTACTTCCTTGCTTAATTTGCAACTTTCTTATAAGGCTCTCTTTTGCTTTCTATAAACATTTCTGGTACAAGCTGCGCTGTTGAATATACTGGAGACCAAGTTGCACTTGGGATAATTCTGCACAAGATCAAAGTTAGATAGCTCAGTTAAGTGATCTCTTACCGTTCAACTCCTCTGTTTAGTTTATATGCTTTTGACGTTTTTTTTTTTTTTTTTTAGTATATTAATTACTTCGATATTCCGAAGTTCTGATTCTCTTTTCGAAACTTGAAAGTTGAATTATTGACTGCAAGTTTCGCAAACAGAATAAAAGAGGTACCTATCTACCCTATATATATATATATATATATATATAGACATGCATGCATGTATATACATCCCAAGCTTCTCAAATATATATATCATCAAAAATTAGTCTGTTCAGTTCCATTTCAGAAAAACTTATTATACATACAGTTGGTTTTACAGACTACTATTATAAGTAATTGGATAGATTATCTCACCTAACGCACCTAGACAATTAATTAAGATTAGCTGGAGTTGAAGAACTCTTCGATTTAGTTACAAGTCCAGAAGATTTTACTCACTCACTAAACTGGTTAATGATCCTGAAAGTTAAAAGAAATTCAAGAATGGAAACAGAAAAAATTAGTAATGCAATTAAAGAAGTTAATTGATAACAGTTATAAAAGAGAAAGAAAATTAATCAACGTAATAAAAGGATATATTAGAAGCAGTGAAGACTGAAAGTAGTTTTTCTTCTTATCTAAGGAACATTTATGTTGTCATGAGTGAACCCAGTTCAGGGGATGCAAAGTGGTCCTGAAAATAAGAAGAAATGCAAAAATATTTATATATAATATTAAATCAACATGCAAGTGCATGTCCTTGATGTTACAGAAGTGAAATTGGACCCAAAAACCTGTAAAATTTATTAATAGTTTGCTATTTAATGGGCATAAAGTCCAATAAATGCTAGAATAGGTTCAATTTTATATATCAACAATTAGTGCTTTTCACTTTGTTAGCAGCTTCTGAAACACATTCCCCCAGTAGAATCTATATGGATTACGTGATTAAAGCACTTTAATATCTACTTAAGATACATATAAATACAAAGATGATCCTCATGAAGTAGCGAGAATATCAAACCATATACTACCAATTTTCAGTGATTCCATAAACTCATAAAAAGAGATATAATGGAATATAAAAGAGAATTAGGAATGATATGCATTTCTCATGAAAATCTCTAAAGTTTATAATGACAAGACTGGTTGGTATCTTTTTTGTTGACAATTTTTGACGCATCTTCTTTAATTATATGAAATCTATAACGTATTGATTAACACGAAAACTTTTGATCGCTGAGAAAGCCAGATGAATGCATAAATCATGTCATTAATTTGCACAAATTAATCCATAAAATAAGTTGCTTTCATAATATAGCCTCTCGAGAGTCCTGATCAGAATCAAGAATTTATTTGGTTAACAAATATATAAAAGATTATTCTACAATATGTGCACACCAAGAACTGACATGTTTGCCAACCGAAGGGAGATTCTTTTGAGATGTGATAGTTTTTCACGCATCGATCCACAAACTGATGAAGTAGCAATGCAGTTGAGAGTTAACCAAAACCAGGCACAAAAGCTAACAAGCAAATAACTTGTTGTCCACTCATTCAAGATTAATGACTAAGCATCACTTTGTTAGTCTCTAAAAGGACGTTATCATGATAAAACAACTACTACCACCTTCTTGATTTTTAGATATAAATACACAAATTTTATATCTTGCTAAACAGGTCTTGATCATAGTGTCTGGTAAGGGAATATTGATTATATTTAGTGCTTAATTCATTTAGCAAATGACAAAATATTCGTGAGAATAATTTCTGCTTTCTTTCCACAGCTAGTCTGACATCAATCAAGCCATCAGTGTATGAAAAGGAATTTAATCTGGAACATGATACGAGCACCAAATGCAAAAAGAATCAACAATTAGCTCAATGTACTCATCTATCATCTTCTATATATATTTACAGGTTCATTTTGTGTTCCTTGGTCAGCTCGATAGAAGTAAACTAAAGAGCAAGAAGTGTGGGGAAGACTACAGAGGATCCTATGGCTCTGAAAGCATGTTCCCTTGGTGGCACTTATATGAGGTTCAAGCCACATCTGGTCATGGTTCTTTGTCAGATAGGTTACACTTTTCTGTATTTTATCACAGAGGCATCTTTTAATCATGGCATGAACCCTCATGTCTACGTAACTTACCGGCATATTGTGGCAGGCATTGTAATGTTCCCTTTTGCCTATTTCCTTGAAAGGTACGTACATGATCAGTTCAAGTCTTTATGTGCTCATATCTATGTAGCTCAAGTTATTGGTGTGATGTATTGTAGCAGATGATTAATTTGTTTATTGCTAAATTAAATTTGAGAAAAAGAAAAAATGTTGATAATCTCTCCTCTCCATGTGAATAACCGCTGATCCTTTGTTTCTCATCTCCTGCAGAAAAATAAGGCCAAAGCTGACGCTTTCTCTTCTTGTGGAGATATTCATTCTCTCCCTCCTCGGGTATGGACAAGTAACTAAATATTATGGATCCGAGTAACTTCAAAAATTAACCAAGGCTAAATGCAATTTTTTTATGATCAATTGCAGAGTGGGTTTGACTTTAAACATGTACTTCGCAAGTCTGAGATACACCTCTCCAACTTTTGTCGCATCAGTGGTCAACACCATAGCTGCCTTAACTTTTGTAATTGCAATTGCATTCAGGTACTAGCAACCGTAGTTTTCAATACAATCTTACAATATAATTTTATAAAGAAATCAAGACTATATATAACCATGAAATGATTGACGTGCAGATTAGAGACACTTCATCTTCGAAATGTTCGAGGTATAGCGAAAGTTCTTGGGACCTTGGTCTCCTTGGCTGGTGTAACCATCATGACAGTATATAAGGGGCCTATAATGAGAAATCTATGGCATTCTCATCAAATCCATATTCCAGGGAACACCAACGTCCACGAGCACTGGTTGATTGGTTCAATTCTTACCATTGCAAGCTGTATGACTTGGTCTGTTTGGTACATTATGCAGGTTCATCTCTAACTCCAAACTTTATTTTTAAATAAAAATAAAATAAAATTCATATAAAAACTTTCATTGAGTAGAATATCATGGCCGCATGAATAATAGCAAGAACAATATAGAAAACAGAACAATCCAGACGAAATAAAAATCTACACATCAAACGTCTAACTCTAAGCTTAATTAGAAGATGATTTATTGAATCAATACCCTGTTACCAGAAGTAATTAATACTTGAATATGCCGTATAGGCATTCACGTTGAAGCGGTATCCTGCACAACTGTCACTGACAACATGGATGTGCTTTGTTGGAGCAGCACAATCAGCTTTCTACACAGTGATTGTCGAACATAAACCATCTGCTTGGACAATTGGATTCGACATTGACTTCTGGTCCACAGTTTATGGTGTAAGTATAAAGTAGGCGATACTGGAATGCTGTCAATGTATTAACCTTGAATCAATCTCCTGATTATGGTTCACGTTTGATGCATGACAGGGAGTGCTGATCTCTGGTTTAGTTGTTTACGCTCAATTATGGTGCACGGAAGAAAGAGGGCCAGTTTTTGTGACCATGTTCAATCCCCTTTGCACAATATTAGTGGCAGTCCTAGCATACTTTGTCTTCGGTGAAAAGCTTTACATGGGCAGGTAACCAGAAAGAAAAACGCACTGAATTTGTAGCTTTAAGATTGAGAATTCATCCAACGATTTGCCTTAATATTAATTTTACCCCTGGTTTGTTCAGCATTCTAGGGGCAGCTATTGTCATCATTGGCCTATATTTGCTACTATGGGGCAAAGACGGTGATCAGGAAATTCTTGTCAAAACAGAAGATCTGCAATCTTATTCATCATATGACGAGAAGAATGCCCAGAGACAGAAAATCACTTCAGATGAAAGTCAAATAACTCAAGCTGAACCATAAATAGACATATTTTTCCCATAAGCATGGACATAGGAATCATTGTGTTTCTATACTGTAAAAATCCAAGGATAACAATATGAATAATATCAAGGAAAAAATGAAGGCATGTAACATATTTCATTTCTCTTGGGCAAATTTCAATACATACTCCCACGAATTCCCAGACAATTAAGAAGATTCCTTCCTTATATTTTAAAGAAATAAATATTGCTCTTCACCCGATCTGTCTCTCGAGGGCAAGAATTCCCACAAATTAGATTTGCCCCAACATCAACCTAGTGGACCTACAGAACCAACAGCACCCAACCCTTCGTACTCCTCTTAAGACACTTTTGTTTAAATTAGAAGGTATGACTTTTCATAGTGAGAAGAATACATCGAGGCCAAAAAGCTTGATATTTGGCAAACAAATAGATCTTAATAATAAAATATCACAGAGGCCAAAGCAATAATGCAATTTTTGTCAATCCTTCCATTAATTTGCCATTAGTTAAATCAAAGAATCAGGCAAATTGAACCACTAATAGCATTGACACCGCGAAGGACAAGAAAACTTTTGGGAGGTAATAGAACAAAAAATCTGAAAAAGAGATACTCTATTCTTTAGCAACACAATCTCAAATAAAATGTATGCAACATATCCTACATCTTAATTGTGCATACAATATCACAGGATTCAAATTAAACTAAACAAGTTGCAATTTTTATTGATAACTATATGTCTTTGTAATTATCTAGTTTGAAAATCCAATTTGTCATTTCAAAACAGTGGGAACGATCTCATACTACCTACTAAGGTCCAATTGCTCCAAGTGGCATACTGTACTAAATCACAAACTAAATTGCACCTTCAACAAATTTCTGAACAATGCTGCATGAACATAAATAAATGTAACATAACATGACCATGTAATGCTAGCATTAACTAAGATCTTTCTAGTATACAAGGAAAAAAAGTATGCCCACCATTTCCATTGACCCTTAACATTTATACATTACAAGTTACCAATAAGCCTTACTTCAACTACAGCCAATTCGAAACAAGTCTAAGCAAGCAAAAATGGGGAGCTTAGAGACATATAATAATTAAGAATTGAGAAGTTGGGGCTGACGTAAAGATAATTCTAGCTATATAGACTGTGCCTGCTTTCTCCTTGTCACCACAGTTTTTTCATGAATTGCACAAAAACATAGTACAGCTAGCCAGCCCTGTTTTGCTACAAGTGTTGATAAAGAAGTGGAATTTACCACCAGAACCAACTCAAATTGAAGATAGGTCTTCCCTGTAGTCGAAGAGGCAGTATAATTCAATTTAAATTTAATTCTGTAATGTCCGGGTAAAGTATCCTTAATTACATATCTCCAGGCTTTTCAAGGCTCTGCATGACAGAACAAATTTTAAACTACGCCATTGGACTGCCTTCTACATAGGTTCACCGTTCACACCTAAAAATCTAACTATAATGGCACTTATAAAGGTTTTAATCTGCCTGACAGAACAAGATACTGGGCAGAATGCTAGAAAAAGTCTGAAACATATCAGTATTCTGAATATCTAAAGATGCCCTCCCCTAAAAATCATAAATGCACTGAAACTGTCCAACATAACTAATTACTGACCAGAGCCCAAGGAAAAGTCTGACAGGTACTAGTACTTTAAATATCTAAATCATGGATTCCCTAAACATATCTAACATTTAAAAAAAAAAAAAAAAAAAAGGCCAACTTGAATGAAATCATTGTGGAAGCAGATTATACTGATGCATGTTCAATGTTGAAACAATGAATCATGAAAGCAAACCAAGAAGGTAAAATTGGCCATATCAAAACTGGAGCAAACTAATACTTGAACTCATCTCACAATGCAAACAGCCCACAAATGATCAAACAAAGTCTTGAAAGGTGGCATTTATATTATGTTTTTTGTTAACTCTATCCTTTTAATTTTCCCTCTCTCCCACTTACCAAATTTAACTTCTATGAACTTGTCAATGCCTTTGATCTTCCTCCTAAAAGTGAATCTAAGCCAGAAACTTAAGTTTTAGGGTTGATCTCTCCGTCATCAAATCAAAGCCTATCGACATTTCTTGTTTCATGGACCTCTCCTGCCATTCTTCTTATACCCCACATATTAGGCTTCTCCTTCTGTTGGGCCCACATGTAAGCAGGGTGTTAGGTAGCCTCACATTGTCTAAGGGGGGTGTATTCAATTAAGACTTTTAAAGACTTTTTATAACTGAATGACTTTTATAGACTTATA